>VSMD01116805.1:0-11328 GCA_008750895.1 Mirza zaza | reverse complement strand
GGTACTACAGTAATAGGGTATTGGGCAGGGGGAGGGGGGCGGGTATATACATACATAATAAGTGAGATGTGCACCATCTGGGGGATGGTCATGCTGGAAACTCAGACTTGTGGGGGTAGGGGGGGAAAGGGCATTTATTGAAACCTTAAAATCTGTACCCCCATAATATGCCAAAATAAAAATAAATAAATAAATAAAAAGAAAAAAAAAGAAAGAAGAAAGAAAGAAAGAAAGAGAAAGAAAGAAAGGAAGGAAGGAAGAAAAGGGAAGGAAGGAAGGAAGGAAGGAAGGAAGGAAGGAAGAAAGAAAGAAAGAAAACGAGAAAAAAAGAAAAAGAAAGAAAGAAAAGTGGACACATAGGTACTACAGTAATAGGGTATTGGGCAGGGGGGAGGGGGGCGGGTATATACATACATAATGAGTGAGATGTGCACCATCTGGGGGATGGTCATGCTGGAAACTCAGACTTAGGGGAGGGGGAAAAGGGCATTTATTGAAACCTTAAAATCTGCACCCCCATAATATGCCAAAATAAAAATAAATAAATAAAAAGAAAAGAAAGAAAGAAAGAAAGAAAGAAAGAAAGAAAGAAAGAAAGAAAGAAAGAAAGAAAAGAAAAAAAGAAATTATATGTTTGGAATTTGCTCCAAAATAACTGGGAGGCTCCTAGGTATCCACCTGAGAGACACAAAAACATATCCCCACAGAAATGCTCGTCACTCACAACAGCCCCAAAGTGAAAATGTCCATCAATTGATGAATGACCTCAAAGTGTCCAAATGTCCACCAGCTAATGAATGGATAAACAAAATGTGGTATACCCAAACAACGGCATTTTACTCATCCATAAAAAGGAATGAAGCACAGATATGCATTTGAAAACATTGTGCTAAAGAAGCCAGTCACAGGCCAGGTGCGGTGGCTCATGCCTATAATCCTAGCACTCTGGGAGGCTGAGGCAGACAGATTGCTCAAGGTCAGGAGTTCAAAACCAGCCTGAGCAAAAGCGAGACCCCCGTCTCTACTATAAATAGAAAGAAATTAGGTGGCCAACTAATATATATAGAAAAAATAAGCCTGGCATTGTGGCGCATGCCTGTAGTCCCAGCTACTTGGGAGGCTGAGGCAGAAGGATTGCTTGAGCCCAGGAGTTTGAGGTTGCTGTGGCTGTGAGCTAGGCTGACACCACGGCACTCACTAGCCTGGGCAACAAAGTGAGACTCTTGTCTCAAAAAAGAAAAAAAGAGGCCGGGCGCGGTGGCTCACGCCTGTAATCCTAGCTCTCTGGGAGGCCGAGGTGGGCGGATCGTTTGAGCTCAGGAGTTCGAGACCAGCCTGAGCAAGAGCGAGACCCCCATCTCTACTATAAAAAAATAGAAAGAAATTAATTGGCCAACTAATATATATAGAAAAAATTAGCCGGGCATGGTGGCGCATGCCTGTAGTCCCAGCTACTTGGGAGGCTGAGGCAGAAGGATTGCTTGAGCCCAGGAGTTTGAGGTTGCTGTGAGCTAGGCTGACACCACGGCACTCACTCTAGCCTGGGCAACAAAGTGAGACTCTGTCTCAAAAAAAAAAAAAAAAAAAGAAAAAGAAAAAGAAAAAGAAAAAAAGAGAAGCCAGTCACAAAAGGCCACATATTAGTTTATTCCATTCATATAATATATCCAGAATAGGGTATTTTCGGTAGATTTCTACAAGATAGAGAACAGATTGGTGGTTGCAAGGGCTGGGGGGACGGGGAATGGAGAGTACCTGCTAATGGATATGAGGTTTCTTTGGGGAGTGATGAGAATGTTTTAAAATTGATTGTGGTGATAGTTGCACAACCTTGTGAATGTACTAAAAACCATAGAATTGTACAGTTTAAAGAGGTGAAATTTGGCCGGGCGTGGTGGCTCAAGCCTGTAATCCTAGCTCTCTGGGAGGCCGAGGTGGGCGGATCGTTTGAGCTCAGGAGTTCGAGACCAGCCTGAGCATGAGCGAGACCCCATCTCTACTATAAATAGAAAGAAATTAATTGGCCAACTAATATATATAGAAAAAATTAGCCGGGCATGGTGGCACATGCCTGTAGTCCCAGCTACTTGGGAGGCTGAGGCAGCAAGATTGCTTGAGCCCAGGAGTTCGAGGTTGCTGTGAGCTAGGCTGACGCCACGGCACTCACTCTAGCCTGGGCAACAAAGCGAGACTCTGTCTCAAAAAAAAAAAAAAAAAAAAAAGAGGTGAAATTTATGGAATATGAATATCTGAATTTTTTAAGTTCTAGAAAAATAGGCTGGGAAGGCTATGACTATGTGAAATGGATGAAGCCAGGATGGGCTCCCACTGGGCTGCTGATGGAGGGCACCTACCTGGGTGCCAACTCTGCTGTTGGCACTTATGAGCCAAAATTGGTGTCATGGGGCCACTGCTTCCCATCCCTTGGTCCTCCTAGGTCACACAAGACACAGGTCCTGAATTACTACGTGTACAACGACAAGGATGATCTCTTTGCCCGGGAGCCCTTTGTGGCCCAGTTCACTTTGCCCAGCAAGGGTAGGAGGGGAAGGAGGGTGGGCCTGGTACGTGGGAGCAGGAAGGGGGTCTGGCTGGCTCTACTGGGGTCACCCAGAGGAGGCTAGGGAAGAAGGGCTGGGAGTGGGTGGCAGCCCTCGGGCCCTCGGTCTTATAGTCCTTCCTAGCCTGGTGCTGGTCCCGCTGCATACTACTCCTAAGGCCGTAGAGAAGGAGCTGAACGCCCTATACGACGTGTTTCTCCATGTCTCCCAGCACTGGCAGAGCAAGGTAGGGCCAGGCGATTTACAAGAGGGAACGGGACAGGACGGCCCAGTGGCCAGGCCCAACCACTGCTCTGTTTCTAGGATATGATCTTGCTTGGGGACTTCAATGCTGATTGTGCTTCACTGACCAAAAAACGCCTGGATGAGCTGGTACTGCGGACCGAGCCAGGCTTCCACTGGGTGATTGCCGATGGGGAAGACACCACAGTTCGGGCCAGCACCCACTGCACCTACGACCGCATCGTGCTACATGGGGAGCGCTGCCAGAGCCTGCTCCAGGCCGCTGCCACCTTTGACTTCCCCAGGAGCTTCCAGCTCACCGAGGAGGAGGTAAAGGGGTGGGCTGGCATAAGAAGGGAGGGCAAGAACGGGGTTACAGGGAAGCCCCTCAGCCCAGGCACTGACAGTTTGTCCTGTCTCCCATGTGCAGGCCCTCAACATCAGTGACCACTACCCTGTGGAGGTGGAGCTGAGCCAGGCAGTGCACAGCGTCCAGCCCCTCAGCCTGGCTACTTTTGCTGCTGCTGTAGCTGCTGCTCTGTCATTCCTGCCCACTCAGCTAAGCCCTGGGGCCTGAACCTCCCAGGGCCTGCTGCTGCCCACAGATATGATGACACAGCCTTTAAGACTCTCAAACCTTGTCCTCCCCCATCCATCCTGCCCTGGAGCTGAAGCAACTCCTGAGAGCCTTCAACTGCAACCCTCCTTCACATGACTGTAGCCTTCATCTGCCTTTCGTGTGGTTTGGCTTTTGTTGTTCTTTGGTTGGGCTTGTGCCTAGTATTAGGAAAGAAGCCAGGGGCCCTGAGGCTGGACCCATGCCATCCCTACCCAGGTAGCGTTAGGAGTGGATACAAAGCAGGCTCCAGGGCTGGGGGAGGGGCAGAGAGGGCCCAGGAGGCATCTTAGCTAAACTCCTGCAAGGCTCAGAAAGGGGAATCATGACTGATCAAAAGATTTTATATGACAAAATAGAAACTTACACAGAGAACAAAAAGCCAGATTGGAAGGATATTTTGTTTGTAGTAGATATGCCAACAGGCTACCTTTATGGTATACAGGACTCATGAATCAATAGGAAAACATTAACACACTAGTAAATATTAATAAAAGCAGAGATAAGTAGTTACACACAAAAAAACTAGTGAACAATAGAAAATGTTTAAGCTCACATAATGCAGCTAATGAATAGCCTGGAAACAGCCCTGGTGTCTGCAGTAACTGCTGCACAGCTCTGCTCCCACCACCAGTGTGCAGTTCTTCTGCCCTTCTGTGCCTAGGGCGAGGCCCAGCTGAGACTGGTTACCAGAAAATATCTACCTGAACCAGTTATTGCAGAACCTGAACAGCTACTGTGTGAAATTGCTCAGGGAAAAGGGATATAGAACACACAGCAAAAACAAAAGCTAGCCGTGATCCTCTCTAGGGTGTTATCTCAGGACTTCTCCCTTCCCCACCCTCCACTTTCCAAAGAACAGAACTAAGTAAAAACACCTATTGGGACACTGTCAGGGCTAACTGTAAACTATAATCAATCAGATTTATGGTTTAGAGCCATCTCGCTGAGGTAAAAAAATTTAAAGGTAGTTTAAAACTCTAGAAATAGCATGGTTCAAGCAGTGGTGTTTACAACTAACTAATCACTAGATTCCTTCTCCATTCCCACTGCTTCACTTGACTAAAGAAAATAAACATGGACAACTGATTGAGCCAGATGGCTGCTGGGGCATTTGGTTCATGTCTACCCTTTTCCTAAATGCTGCTGAGGTTAGCTTTGGCACACAAGCCCTTCTCCACCCCCATGGGGTGGGGGTCAGGCAGCAATCAACACTTTACTGCCCTTCATTCCCCTTCCTCATTGCTCGGGATCTGGGGAGGTCCAAGTCAAGGTCCAGACTAGGCAACTGAGGAAAGGCTAATAGGCCTGGCCCCTTCTAGGGCATTACCTCATTAGCCCTGCTTACTGCCAGTTATACAGCCTGCTTAGTCATCAGCCTGTTCCTTAAATAAAAGGTAGAAGTCCCAGGAGGTTCCTCCTCCCCTCCCCCACAAGAATCCAGACGCAAAAATGTAAGTGGACAGAAAACAGAATTTATTGGGGACACCACCATGGAAGCCCTCATGAGTGCAGGGCCCGCCACTTGTCCAGGGGACCACGATTCGGGATGTATTTGACCCCACAGCCATCTGGGATGAGCCGTTTCTCAGCCACCATGTCTTCGAATTCATCCGCATTAAACTTGGTAAAGCCCCACTTCTTTGAGATGTGGATCTAGGGAGAGATGGTAAGAATTAATACAGGAGGCCTGGGACAAGGAAAGGTGGGAGAAGGGGGTTGCAGCACTGCTTACCTTCTGGCGGCCAGGGAACTTGAACTTAGCTCTGCGTAGGGCCTCAATCACATGCTCCTTGTTCTGCAGTTTGGTGCGGATGGACATGATGACTTGGCCAATGTGAACCCTGGCCACAGTACCCTGGGGCTTTCCAAAGGCACCTCGCATACCTGTCTGGAGCCTAGATTGGGGACAGCACAAGGTCTCACACGTGAACATATATCAGAAGGGACTGTATCCAAGGTCCCTTAGAGCAACCTATACAAGCAACAGGCTGCATACACTACCAAGGAGGCTGCTGTTTGCAGCCATTGCACACCGGGCCCCTATAAGGAAAGGAGCACAGTCGGCTTAATTGGCTGCAGGACAGAGGATCCCAAAAACAACCATTGGGAGGCTCTGCAAGGTACCACTGGGCTCATCTTCATCTGACAGGTCCCTGCTTATAAGCAGGTATTGTCAGATTCCAAGCAAGTACTCCCATCAAGAATGCCTCCCTCTACCTGTGGTCCAGAGACAGACTTAATCATGACACTTTTTGGGCTTGTTTGACTTACTCTGCAACAGGGTTAGACCAATCTGGTTGCCAAAAGAGGGAGTATCCATTGAAAGCCACTTGTTAGCCATGTCCTGGCTTTCCCATTACCCACAGATGGCTGAGTGTGAGGCCATCTCTATGCCCTGACTGATGAAAACCCAAGCCCAACACAGAAGCCCCAAGGAGGCCCAGACTGAGCTCACCTGTCGGCCCCAGCACAGGACAACATCTTGTTGATGCGGATAACATGGAAGGGGTGAAGCCTCACTCGGATATGAAAGCCATCTTTTCCACAGCTTTTTACCATATACTTGTTGGCACAAATACGGGCAGCCTCCAGGGCTAGGCAGGGGGAAGGAAAGCAGCAGTAAGACAAAAAAAGTAGAAAAGCCCTTACCTCACAACCACCTCCGGCCCTCAGAGGAAATGTGTTGGCCTAGTGAGTTCTGTAAAAAGGCCTACACTTCATGACTGCTAATTCCAGTGCAGTGTGTTTGGGGTTGGGCTGACTGAGGACATAGGAAGGACTGGGAATGATTAAGAAGAGTCCCGCATCACCTTCAGAGGAGAGCTGCTCATATTCATCTGACACCATGTGGCCACAGAGCGGGAACTCATCCACCTTTGCCTTCTTCCGCCCCAGGTCAAAGATGCGAATCTTAGCATCTGAAAAATGCTCAGGTTAAGTGTGTGGGGTGGCAGCTCAGTCAGCAAGCCAAAGCAGCTTGGAAGCTCTTTCACTACTTACCAGGGACGCCTCGGCAGAAACGAGACTTTGGGTATGGCTTGTTCTTACAATACCGGTAACTGCAGAAGAGAGGAAAACCCATGTTAGGTGGTTTTCACAAGCAAACTCAATAGGCACTTTGATTGCCTGCCTCAAGGAACCACCAAAGTTAAGGCTAGAAAGGGGGTCAGGAATACATATCAACGTCTAAGTTGTCTCCATTTGCAGAAATTGGCCATAAAGCAACACACGGTCAGAACAGGTGGCTATGATAGACGACACTCACACGAGAAACAATAGCACCAATGCTTTCCATTACCCCTAGTTTTAAAGTTCCTATAAAGCCAACACTTTGAAAAGCTCTCCCAGTTAAAAAACATTCGCCGCATAACAGTTTTACAGTTCAGCTGACCCTACTAAAGGTCATGTGGCAATAAATGTGCCTCTGAGGCACGAGAAGGGCACCCGGCGCCCCCTGCAGGGCACGCGAGGTGGCTGCGCCCACTTCCCCCCTCCCCCCGCCTCGACTGCCTTCTGAGTCCACACACTGCATGTCGCCCGGAAATAAGGCCGGGATCGCACACAAAGGCCCTAAAGGGCATCAAGCTGGAAAATTCAGCAAATTTGCAGGACAGAGGTGGGATACACGGCAGACGTCGCTTCCAACACGACACAGGCGCGGCACATGTAGTCCAGGGTCAATCCGCCACCCCAACAACAAAAGGGGGGAAGCGCTATAGAGTGGCATAAAGTTTTGAAGAAAAAGAACAGATAGTATAAACAAAAACTAAAAGCGACCTGGAAGGTATTAAAGGAAAACATGGGATCAGTTCCCCAGACAAGACCGCCAAACGAGGGAGGCTCCACACGATGGTCGTTTTTAGCGACCAAGGGCAGTTCTCCCCCCCTTCCCCAGCAGTGCAAAAGCACGGATTCGGCACTCACCACCGGGCGGGGCGACGGCCCATGGCGATACCAGGATCTTCGGTGGCTGCAACGAAATACAAAAAGTCGGAACACAACACCAGAACAGGCCTTAAGCCAGGGTGAGACCCAGCAAGGGCGCCAAAAGAGCGCAATACCGCACTTACTCACCGCGCCGAAGGAAAAGAGGCGCTCCCACCTCTGCGCAAGCCTTATATACTCGGCCTATCTTCCCGCGTAGTAACCATAGAGTCTGGACGAGGGCAGGTGGACGCTCTGTCATAGATCTGTACCATAGATGCAGCGGTGTTCTGCGTCTGCGCGCGGGCTAAGCCCCGCACATGCGCAGAGCAGAGAGATGGATGGGTGTCTGCGACCTGGTGACGAATCTGGCTTTGCCACGTGAGTGGTAGAAGCCCGCTTCTGGCTGGCCATCGTGGGCATTGAACTCTTGCCCTAGGCTTTTCTGTAACTATAATAGACGCATGTTCCAACAGTGGAAAGAAGGAATGTCCACCCCGGTGGCCTCGCGGCGACCGCGCGAGTTTTTCCAAGTTTGGGCGCCCTGGACACGCGCTCCGTGCCTCTCTTTGGGTTCCAGGGCCAGGCAGAGAAGCACCATGCTGTGGCCTGGGTCTGCGTTCCTTTATCAACCAGGAGCCCTTAGCGGGAGACCATTTCCGCTTTTCCCTGACTGGAAAGGCTGGAGCAGGCCTTGGTCTGAGCCTTGCGCCGTTCCCCGGAGACAGCTGTCGCGCCTCCCCGCGGGGAAGAATCTGAGGAGTACCCTTCAGGGAGATCCGTGAGGAGACCACGTAGGCACCCTTGGGCACCCCGCCCAGCTATCAAGGAAAGACTGCCCCTCCATCTCTGGCCACGCCCCAGTCCTGGCCTCTGAACTCTTTTACACCGCCTCCAGTTAGTTTCTGCCCTCCCAGGGCCCAGACGTTTGGCAGTCCCTCTCCTATCCTACTCCACTGTGTTCAAAAAGTGCCTCTGAGCATGATTGGAGAGCTCGCGGGGAAGCACAGACACCCATACACACACGGGGTAGTACCCAGGCACAAATGGGCACCACTGGTTGGCAAATCATTGGGGAAAGGTGGTGTCTGGGCCGGGCGCGGTGGCTCACGCCTGTAATCCTAGCACTCTGGGAGGCCCAGGCAGGCGAATTGCTCAAGGTCGGGAGTTCGAAACCAGCCTGAGCAAGAGCGAGACCCGTCTCTACTATAAATAGAAAGAAATTAATTGGCCAACTAATATATATATAGAAAAAAATTAGCGGGGCATGGTGGTGCATGCCTGTAGTCCCAGCTACTTGGGAGGCTGAGGCAGGAGGATTGCTTGAGCCCAGGAGTTTGAGTTTCTGTGAGCTAGGCTGACGCTATGGCACTCACTCTAGCCTGGGCAACAAAGCGAGACTCTGTCTCAAAAAAAAAAAAAGAAAGGTGGTGTCTGTCAGGTATCTGTCCACATTTCTGGATGTGGGTCCACAGTATGGTAACAAAGTCTTGCTTGTGTCACTGGACAAGTGTGGCCCACCAGCGAGGGTATCCTGCTTGAGCACCCCTGTTTTCCAGGATGATATGTCATTTCAGTAAATGGCTGCAGGTCCCTTTGGGGAAGGCTTGGAAAGATTTGTGGTGTGCACTAGCAGCAATGGTGCAGGGTCCTACCCAGGGAAATCTAGCCTCCCCTTTCATCACAGGGCTCTGGATCCGTGCACTAATTAATTTAGGTCAGGAAACGGGGTGACAGGCTGTGACTCCAATGGGTCAAGTCAAGTATTTGGCACCCAGACCTAGAGGATTTCTGGTTATATACGTCAAACAATGCTGTAGTAGGCTACCTCTATGTTTTGGCTTTAGACACAGTGTGATCAAGCAGATGTCTCCAAAGACCTCTCTGGGCCAAGGCATTCTGGTTGTATATCCCTGCTGACCTTTATGGTAGACATAGCCACCTTCTCCTGAGCAGGTTAGAGCTACCACATGGTCTCTGCTACACAAGGGTTCTGTCATTCCCACAGAAATCAGGGAGTCCACCTCAGTAGTGCCATCATGAAGAGTCATACCTCCATATGCAGGAGAGCACCATAAAGCGCTTCAAGGATGCAGGTGCTCCTACACTAATACTTCTCTCAGCACCTCAATAAACAGAGTGTCTTCTGGATTTCCCCATGAAACACAGATGGAGGACAGAAGTGTGCACCTTGCATGTGATGAATCTACACCAACATTACACTTTCTCTAAGCCTGTGGATTTCCTCCTTTACCTCATACCAGGTCAGGCAAACCCATTAACTTCCGACTACCATTGAGCACAAGTTGCAGTCAACTAAGAAAGTGAGCTATTGGAGTTACTACTACCTGCATGCATTAACATAATATAATCTGGTCTCTGTACTAAGTGCACCCCTATCAGAGAATCCAGAGCCATCTACTCATGGTTTCCCCCTTGTAGTCTACACTCTGAAAATCCACTATGACACATATAAACTAGAGAATGCTGGTAGATATCAGTCAAGTCTTCACAGTTATTGTGTGGCAGCTTTTCCTCCTGGGGCAGAACGTGTGCCTATCCCACTAGAGCATAATGAGATCTAACATTACATATAAATCTAATGGCAACAGGTTGTAGTTATATAGGGTCTCATGGGTAAGGCGTGTCCCCATACAAGGCTCCTGCCCAGGCAAAGTTGTGACAGTTCTCCAGCAAAGGAACACCAGTCCCTCAGACACAAGAGGTCAAGCCACTTCCACTGACAAGGGAGGCTCAGAGGGAGTGGCAGCTTCCCGAGTCTCAGCCTCAATCGAAGCCAACGAGATGTCCCCGTTCCAGGTTCCAGGTCCCAATCCTCACCAACCACTGCTTACGTTACACATGAGAAATGTGGTGAGGCTGGGGATTCAACACATTGGTATTCTGTTGCTCGCACAATTCAACTTCGTGCGTGAGTGTCAGAACACTCAGCCCTGCAGGTACAAGGAGTAAGAGAATGTTTAGGGCTGTCCTGGAAGCCCTCTGGTTCTCTTCCTGTGACTTGAGCTGAGAGTTAAGGAACCCGAGGTCAGCACATCTTCACTGTACATAGTCAGGTACACCCACAGAAATCCTCCCACACCACAGTCCTTACAGCCCTCCATGGCCGCCATGACAGTCGGGTGCAGCAGTGACGTGAGCTCCCCGGGCACTGGCTTTGGTTGGTCCATGATCCCAGTCAGCCAAAGGTGGTAGCTGGATTAATTGTGAAGCTACTGCAGGCCATGGATGACTAGCGCCCCGCTCTTCATTGGCAAAATGCTCAGCCCTGCCCTCCAGCCCAAAGGCATGACCAGACCCATCCCAAAACTCCATATACGTAGGCCTATCTTCTGGAACCTCCCCCAGGACCAATTCGGGGTTAATCACGGACCACTCAGGAGACACAAAAACATACCGAGACTCTCAAGAGAGGGGACTTAATTTAAGGGATTGTTTACTTGGGGTTTTGAGGGCTGAACATGCGAAAAGGGATACTGAACTGGATAAAGGAAGAAGCTACCACTCCCAGACCGAGGGGCAGGGGAAGAGGTTGGGGTTATCAAGAGCCTAGAAGCAAGCATGAGGAGCATTGAAGACCTAGGGCTCAGATCTCTGAGGAAGGGCTGCTGCCATTTCTCAGGGAAGGAGGAAGCACTATCATCAGCTATGAAGGAGAACAGGCCAGGAGGAAATCTCTTTGGCATCATCTTCCAGATCGCTAATTCTCTCTTCAGTGGCATCTATTTGTTGTTGACTCCATCAGGCGAGATTTTCACCGCCATGACTACGCTTTTTGACTTCTAAAAGTTCTGCTTGCTTCTTTTTCAAATCTGCCTGGACATTTAAACTTATTTATACCTATTTTTCTTCCTTCATTTCTATCTTTATACTCTTGTGTCTCAGAGACTATTAAAGATCCGAGGAGGGGCCGGGCACAGTAGCTCACACCTGTAATCCCAGCACTTTGGGAAGCCAAGGCAGAGGGATTTTTTGAGCCCA
>VSMD01116800.1:0-58467 GCA_008750895.1 Mirza zaza | reverse complement strand
AGCCCTTGATGTCCTCCAAATGAAGGAGGAGGATGTCCTCAAATTCCTTGCAGCAGGAACCCACTTAGGTGGCACCAACCTTGACTTCCAAATGGAACAGTACATCTACAAAAGGAAAACTGATGGCATCTACATCATAAATCTGAAGAGGACCTGGGAGAAGCTTCTGTTGGCAGCTCGTGCCATTGTTGCCATTGAAAACCCTGCTGATGTCAGTGTCATATCCTCCAGGAATACTGGCCAGCGAGCTGTGCTGAAGTTTGCTGCTGCCACTGGAGCCACTCCTATTGCTGGCCGCTTCACTCCTGGAACCTTCACTAACCAGATCCAGGCAGCGTTCCGGGAGCCGCGTCTTCTGGTGGTTACTGACCCCAGGGCTGACCACCAGCCTCTCACAGAGGCATCTTACGTTAATCTGCCTACCATTGCTCTGTGTAACACAGATTCTCCTCTGCGTTATGTGGACACTGCCATCCCATGCAACAACAAGGGGGCTCACTCTGTGGGTCTGATGTAGTGGATGCTGGCCCGGTAAGTTCTCCGCATGCGTGGCACCATCTCCCGTGAACACCCGTGGGAGATCATGCCTGATCTCTACTTCTAGAGAGATCCTGAAGAGATTGAAAAGGAAGAGCAAGCTGCCGCCGAGAAAGCTGTGACCAAAGAGGAGTTTCAGGGTGAATGGACAGCTCCAGCTCCTGAGTTTACTGCTACTCAGCCTGAGGTTGCAGACTGGTCTGAAGGCGTGCAGGTCCCCTCTGTGCCTATTCAGCAGTTCCCCACTGAAGACTGGAGTGCTCAGCCTGCCACAGAAGACTGGTCTGCAGCTCCCACTGCTCAGGCCACTGAATGGGTGGGAACAACCACTGAGTGGTCTTAAGTTCTACAAACTCTTAAAAATGGAAATAAGGTTGATGGAAAATAAACATGAGTTTCTAAAAAAAAAAAAAAAATCCTGAAATCAAAAAACCATCTTGGATTTAAGACTAGTAGAGTTGCATTTCTGTTATAATAGGCTTCTATTTCCATGGTTTTGAGCATACATTTGGTTCTGATAAATCTACTTTTTTCCCACGTCCCTGGAGCACTGTCTTCCAGAGACCTCTGTCATTTCCTGTCTGGGTTTATCATTTTCTAGGTGTATTGTACATCTGTTATCCCCGAGCTTTGCAGCCTTTCTTGATTAGAGCTATTCTTTTCCTTTATTTCATTTTCTTTATCTGTACCCTCTTTTGCTTACTGATAATCTTTTATAACTTTCTAATACCATCATACTTGACTAATGATTTGCTTTTATATAGAATACAAAGTTAAATATCCCCTTTCCTTAAATTTTAGGCATTATTTCTGGACTTCTAGTATTTGACACTACTTACGGGTTGCCTGATATTTATATGAGGCTTGTTGCATTGTTAGGTGGCCTTTCCTCCATCCCCACTTTAGGATCTTCTTATCTTTTGGTATTGAAATTGCTGTGATGTATCTGGATTTAGTCGTTTATTTATTTTCCTGGGCACTTGGTGGGCCTTTTAAATTTGGAGGGTGATCCCTTCAACTTTGGGAAATTTTTCTTGTTTTTCTTGCAAACTCCTTGAAGACAAATGTTGGCCCTTGCTTTTTTTACCTGTTACTTGCATCTTTCCATTGTTTTTGCAGGATGTCTTTCTAGAGATTCATTGTCATGTTTTCCATTTCTTTAATATTTAATTTTGATAATTTGACAGTTTCTAAGGATTCTTACTTGTGTTCTCGTTATTCATACCACTTTTTAGTAGCATTCTGTTATCACGTGGATATACAATTGACTCTAGAACAATGCCGGGTTTAGGAACACTCCCCGACCCACAACCCCCCAGTTAAAAATTTGCACAAAACTTTTGACTTCCTCAGAACTTAACTACTAATAGCCTACTGTTGACTGGAAGCCTTACTAATAGGCACTTAACACATTTTGTATGTTAAACATATACTGTGTTACAATAAAGTAACCTAGAAAAAAGAAATGTTATTAAGAAAATCATAAGGAAGGGAAAGTATATCTACTATTCATTAAATGGAAGTGGAGGAGGAGAAAGAGGGAGGGGTTGGTCTTGCTGTCCAGGGTTGGCAGAGGCAGAAGAAAATCCATGGATAAGTGGACCCGCACAGTTCAAACTCATGTTCAAGACTGTATGAAACTCATGTTGTTCAAGACTCTCAAGACTGAGAGTCTCTTTATAGTCCGAATTAATTTTTATTTGTTTATTTTGATCTTTCCCATAGCATCTCAAGCTTCTCTGAAATGTCTGGTGGTTTTTTGTTGGTTGTTAACTAAAATAGAAGAAAATAAGTTTAGTCAGGTTTTTCTCTGGGTAGGCTTTAGGTATATAGCCTGCAGTTATTTGGGGGAACCTCTAAATACCAAGGTGAGAAGCACTTATCAATAGGTGATAGTTCTCCTGTTTTCTCCAGTTAGCTTATTCAATTACAGTTTAGGGTTAAGAAAAGATTTTCTTTCTTGGAGTTCAGTGCTTGGTTGTAGGCCTTGCTGGATACTGAAATGGGGGGAAGGGATGGTATTGTACTCTCAATATTTAGGCCTTCAGTTGATGCTTATGTCTAGCCCAGCTCACTACTTATGCCCTCTGTCATTCTACTTTTAGAGACTAGTAGTTCGTTGGACAGAATTGTTTCCTCTTAAGCTTTAGCTCCCTTTTGTTCTGGGTTGTGACTTCTTCATGCTCTATTTCATTAATCTCTTCTATTTATTTTTCTTTCATCTTCCAAAAATGTATTGAAATATTTCATGTGCTTTGGGTTTTCTTTTTATTCACTTTGTTGTTATGAGTTTTTACCTCATATTCTTTTATTTTTATGGGGTTTTGAGGGGGAGTGGGAAAAAGTAGATAAAAGATGTACAAAGTGTGCCATATTGAACCAGTGACTCTTAATTAAGTCATAATAATTATAAAATTTCCAGCAGTTCTTATTTAGGGAATTTGGAACTCTGTCCATTATTATCTTGTCTTTGTCAGTGTTGAGTTTTGCCTTGTTATTTATTTCTTCCATGGTCAATTTGCATTTATTTCCTTGCTTTCAATATTTTTTCACCCATTAGTAATACTAATCTTACTCATTAGTTTTGTATTAGTAATAAAGCTATCAGTGGACTTTTCAGAGTTTGCAGGTGTATTAGAGTTCTCTAGAGAAACAGAACCAATAGCGTGTGTGTGTGTGTGTGTGTGTGTGTGTGTGTTTATAGTGAGAGAGAGGTATTGAATTGATTGATTTTCAAGAATTGGCTTACATGATTATGGAGGCTGGCAAGCCCAAAATCTGCTGGTTGTTAAGCTGGCAAGCTGGAAACTAGGGAAGAGTTGATGTTGCGGGAGTCCAAAGGCATTCCAGAGGCAGAATTCCCTCTTACTTAAGGGACCTCAATCTTTTGTTTCTTAAAGTCTTTAACTGATTAGATGAGGCCCACCCACATTATGGAGAATATTCTGTTTTACTGAAAAGCTATTGGTTTAAATGTTAATCTTAAAAATACCTTCACAGCAACATTTAAATTGGTGTTTGACCAAATGTCTGAGTATGGTAGTCTAGCCAAGCTGACATAAAATTAACCATTTCTTACCACAAAAAAATGATAAATATGTGAGGTAATACATATGTTAATGAACTCCATTTAGCCATTCCACAATGTATACATATTTCAAAACATGTTGTACACTATAGATATATACTATTTTTGTCAAATAAATAATTAAAAAAATAAAATTAACCATCACAGCAAGGCACCACAATTTCAGAACATGGTAAATTATTATTTGAACTGCTAGTTCATATATGTTGTCATGAAACTAGTTTCCAGGATTTTTGAGAAAGTGGGTTCAAGGTGAGTTTGCAGGCAGATGTAGTTTGTAAAGAAAGCCCCCAGCTTTTTTCTCACAATGAAATTAATAAAAGAGTTAATAATGTGTGGATATTAATGTACTAAATACTATTCAAAAGTACTTTGCTGGCACTATTTTATTAAATCTTCACAAAAATTTAAGAGCTATAGATACTACAGATTGAATATCCCTTATCTGAAATGCTTGAGACCAGAAGTGTTTCAGATTTGGGATTTTTTTTGGATTTTGGAATGTCTGCACTATATTTACTGGTTCAGCATCTGTAATCCAAAAATCTGAAATCTGAATGCTCCGGGGAACATTTCCTTGGAGTGTTACATTGATGCTCAAAAAGTTTCTGATTTTGGAGCATTTCAGATTTTGGATTTGGATTTAGGGATACTCAGCCTGTACTATTAATCCCATTTTATAGTCGAGTAAACTGAAGTTTCAAGAATGACTAATTTCCCAAGTTCACTAATACATAAATCACAGTACATGGATTGCAATAGATTCTAAATTTTTCTGCCTTGAAGTACATGAATGCTGTTAAGATCAAGGCTCTAAACTGGTTCTCAAATTTCATTTCGCTTCATAGCAAAATTAAGCTTTTCAAAATTCTGTTCTTAAAAGAGTATAGTTCTCTTTCCCATTTAAAGATGCGTGTCTTTGTAGGAGAGATTTATGGATTTGTGAGTGCCTGAAATGGCTCTTAGTTATTAAAGATTAAGGGGTTTAGAGAGAGATAGTTATTGGCTAGTGATTTAGCAAATCATAAATACTAGAAAGGTGTTTAAGGATGTGCCTTTAATAAGTGCCAACAGGTAGAAGTGGAATTTGAAGAGGCAAAGGGAACTGGTATAACATCATGATCATGCTGCTTATTATGCCATGAATAACAGAATTCTTTGTCTCTTACCCAGTAGTCTTGTGTCTTTTGTCAGTGACCATGAATCAGTAATATGCTAGTTTGCAAGTAGGGTAAAATCCCAGACCCTTCACAGTTCGTGACATTACTGTGTTTTTTTTTTATTTTCAAGTATTACGGGGGTATAAATATTTTTGGTTATGTGTATTGATTTGGTTATTATTAAGTCAGTGTTTTAAGTGTGCCCATCATCCAGATAGTGTTCATTGTATCTGTTAGGCAGGTTTTTGCCTACCCAACATTACTGTATTTAATCCCAGAAATGATGGGCATTGAGCAAGCACTTTAATTATTAAGATAAAATATTAATTTAAATGAAATAATTTACCTCCATGAAGGCAGAGACTGCTTCTATATATGCAGTCATATATAGGCACCAGAATAGTAGACATTTAGTAAATTTTGTATGGAAAAAAGAGCATAAAGAAAAACTGTGATCAGATAGTGGGACCAGAAATTAAGATAATAGATAAAATGTGTGCTGCAGGTGGTGTACACCTTTGGCTTTCAGAAAGCTAGCAATCATTGTGCAGGAGGAAAACATTCCAAGGTGAAAAATACAGTGTACTAAATGTAAAAACATATCCAGTGCCCAGGAAAAGGAAAGTATTTCTGACAATAAAACTAGAAAGAAATTTCATCCATAGTTTCATCATGATGTGTGATATAATAAAAGAAAATCCTTTACAACATACTTTCAGTGAATGTAGGGCTTTTTCTTATATCCTTCAATGTATATCCCAAAATAAGTGGTATTACAGGGACTACTATAATCATCTGACTGACCTAATCCCAGGATAGATTTTTAAGCTGTCTTTCAAACATCCTGTCTTGGATATCTTTTCTCACCAGATTTTTAAACAATATTGATATGAAGGTGAGTTATATGATACTTTCTGAGAACTGTTGAGAATGCAACTAGCCTTTTTTTCCTTTTGCCAGCTAAATGCATAGACATAAGCTTTATTAATCATCATGGCTGAGTATGAGATTTTGTAAAATTTAAAGGCTCTGACAGGGGTGTTTGAATGAGGGGCTGCTTTGCATTCCTTGGAGTACAGGGCCAAGATTTTCCTGTAAAAATGACTTTGGAATCCTCTCTAATGCATAAATAGGAGAATTCTTATGGTTTCAGACACAAATAAAGGTCATCTTAGCATAGATAATTTTGTTTTGTAGCACATATTTAAAGTGACAACTTGCTGAGTAAAATTCATAGATTCTATCCTGTTTAGTTCCAATGATTATTCTCACTGTTTTATTTCAGTTCAGTTATGGCAAGATTGCATAATCCCTTGTTGTCATTTTCACCATAGTGGGTGCCTGGATTTCCTTGGAATGCTTTAGGCCTGTGTCTTCTACCCTTGTTTTCTTGTTGGAGAATCTTCTCCAAAAGATTTCCGAACTGGAGCTACTAGCATTGGTACTGTCCTCTGCCATCTGTTCTTCCTCCTAAAATACTACCTTTCCCCGGTTTTGATCTTTTGTCATAGAATTCATCACATCTTTAAAGATAAATTAGTTACTTACACAACTGTATATTTACATAACAAGAGAGGTAAATTGTCATGGATGATTACATGGAAGTTTCCTAAAATATGGGAATACCCCAAATGATGACATTGTGCAAAGCATAATCTAAGTCCTTTTTTCCTTGTAAAGCTAATTTCCTATAACCAGAGTGTGAGATTAGGATGAGAGCATTTCACTGGCTGGGTCGCACAACTCCAGTGGGAACCAGTCTCAGGGAATACAGAGTGAATGATGCCCCATTACATTGAGTGGACAACAGCCTAGGTTAGTTAAAGGAAGTTAAAAATTAATTTATATGAGATTTTTTAATTTAAAATGATATCTAAAAATGATTTGATTATGTTTAAAATTTTAGTTATCTTAATGGTTTTTAATTTTCTTACATAGAAACGGTCCATCTGAAAAACCTCATTGTAAGACTATTAGTTTAAAAAACTAGTGTAAAACTGGATTTCTGTCTGATTGGAGGACTACTACCACCTGGTGGACAGGTGTACTCTAATTGCAAGAAAAGAGAAAAATACCTCCTGTTTTTTGAGTTGGAAAGGCAAGGTATTTTTCTCTTGCCAGAGCCAACTATAATCTGATCGTTTTGTAGGAGTCATTGCATTCTTTTTGTTGTTTGAAAGTGTAAAATTTGTGAAATAGCTGGCACAGTATTTTGAAGAGAATGCATGTTAGATATTAAAGGTATCTTAAATTGTATTAAAATATACTTGAAAAAGAACCATAACACAAATGAATAAGTTCTGAAAAATATATAAATTTGATTTTACTTTTCTCATTAAGATTGGTCAAATATCCAGATTAGCTTTCAAATGCTTTTTTTTTTTTTAATTTTTTTTTCATTTTTTTCCCTGCTTCTTACTAGTTCCTTTCACATCAAATATGTTTTTAACTCATAACTCTGCAGATTAGAACAATATAATGACCCTGACACAGGTCCTGATTTGGTATAGAAGTATGAAAGAGAAATGTTTTAAAGCACCCTGTTCTGGGACACTTGGAAAATACGTGGTATACTTAACTTGTTGGCCATCTTCTATTTTATTTTCTACATTCTCTCATCTCCACTTTCTGCCTTTTCCTTTCTTCCCAGCTGAATTCCTTTCAGTCTCATTCTTCATCTGCAAAAAAGTTTTTTCCACTCTCCAGGATTTTCGTCTTACATCTGTAATCAAAATTTATTTTTATACCTTGTCTATGATTAGAACTCAGAATTTAAACAAGTAAGCTTATCATATTAGTATATACTAACAAACTTTATTGATAACTCTTGAACACTTCCAGAACTATTTGTGTTATTGAAAGATGTTTTTTATTTATTTATTTTATTTTATTATTATTTTTTTTGAGACAGAGTCTCACTTTGTTGCCCAGGCTAGAGTGAGTGCCGTGGCATCAGCCTCGCTCACAGCAACCTCAAACTCCTGGGCTCAAGCAATCCTCCTGCCTCAGCCTCCCGAGTAGCTGGGAATACAGGCGTGTGCCACCATGCCCGGCTAATTTTTTCTACATATATTAGTTGGCCAATTAATTTCTTTCTATTTATAGTAGAGATGGGGTCTCGCTCTTGCTCAGGCTGGTCTCGAACTCCTGAGCTCAAATGATCCGCCCACCTCGGCCTCCCAGAGAGCTAGGATTACAGGCTTGAGCCACCGTGCCCGGCCGAAAGATGTTTTTTAATTCAAATGATTTTATAATTATTTGGTGTTTGTACATTTTAACATAGCGAAGTAAAAAAGTTTTATGGGTACAGTATGGATAATGGGTAGCTTTTGGGCAGAATGACTAATATTCTATGATTTTGATTTTTAAAGACTAGGATTCTTCATTTGATAATTGTTTAATGTGTCACCAACTTGATCAGATATATTTTCTTATAGAACACTGTTCATATTAGATGTGCAAAAGTTGATATTTATTTATTAATCAAGATGAGATGGTTTATGAATAGCTTTTCAATCCTTAAATTAATGAATTATTTTACTTTGTAATTTAAAATTTTTGATATGAAGAATATCAAGGATCCTTAAACAAATGTTTTCTTAATTTTTTCTTTTTTGGTGCCGTGAGTCGGATACAAATGTTTTCTTGACCTTGGTTTTGACCTTCTTTTCCTTTGTTTAATTATTCTTTGACTTTTTTTTTCTGTCAAGAAGAAAAATGAATAATAAAGTTTCTAAGCCTTTTACTTTGCTATATTTTGAGGACGTTGACCAAAAATGAATTCTGATAAAAGATAAGAGAGCTGAATTTTTGATTCTTGTGGGATCTTGAGATGAGACTATTTGGCTAACTTTTAGTGGCCCAGGAGAGTGATTACTTGTTTCAGGGCCCTAACTATTCTTGACTCACCTTCCCTATCACAGAAGTGAGTGTACCAGCCAGCTGGAGAAGCTGAAATTTCATAATTCCTTGGCAATGTCAGTTCTGTTTTTAGAGATAGGAAAGCCTGGCTACGTGGATTTACCCAAATCATAAACCTAGGCATCTTCACCTTCCCCAGCTGCCCATTTTCTCATTTCCTCAACGTCCTGGCTGATCCCAGTAATGCTTTCTGTATTTCAAGCTCTGTGTTCTTTTCCTGGTCTCAGTTGCTGTCATGGATTTGCTTCTCATGGGTTGTGACTTACTGGGTCATCACTTTGACTTAGAAGTTTTGGCCTTGTCACATTCCATCCTGGATGAACAGAGTGAAACTCCATCTCTTTTTGGCCTTGATTTTAGGATTAAGCTCAGTTGAGAGTGATTAAAAAACTCCAGAAAATAGTGGTATAAAGAAAGAAATTTGTTTTGTTATGTAATAGCTCAAAAGTAAATGACCGAGAGCTGGTATAGAGTCCCATAGTGCCAGGGACCTAAACTCCCCCTATTTTGTACTACCATATGTGATCACTGTTTCTAGGATTATGGCATAGTTTTGAGGTGGCTCCTTCAGCTATCAAGTATGGATTCCAGTCAGTAAGAAAGGGAAAGAGGAATGTAATACTTCCTTTATTTAAGATTGTATCCTGTGAGTTGCATGTACAGTTTCTACTAACATCCCGTTGGCCACAACATAGACAATAACCACATCTAACCATAAGGTAGATTGAAAAGTAAGTCTTTTCTACCCAGCTAAAAACCCAGAATTCTAATAAATGATGAAGACTGGCTGAGTGAATATTGGGCAACAGCTAGCAGTTTCAAGCACAGCTTCTGTGGTTCACTCTCTGGGGAGATTAAGATCAGTACCTTTTCCCAGCTCACAGGTCATCTAGGAGGATTGACTACTTGGCTTATGTTCAAAGCTAATTTTGCCTTACTTGCCAGAGACTTTTCTAGGCTGCATATCTGTTTTATCCCCCTAACTAATGGAACCTGGGTCTCAGCTTATAAAATCCAGTTTTATGTTCATAGAGCATGATTATTTGCTCATATCAGAATTTTTCAAGGGAGATTTGTTTCATCCTGAAGTGGGTGAGTGTCAAAATTGCTACTATGTATTTGAGGCTTCATTTCATTAAGGTAACAGGTATCCAAACTTTTTTGACTATACATGCTTGTAAGTGAGGCATTTTTGAGTACACACCAGTATTTGTATGTGTATTTATATACTTGTCATATACTAATATATTAATGTCCTTTGTATAATACATACAATAGATATTTTTAAATGGTAAGCTATAGATAAATGATGTTTATACTTTTAAAATTAACCGAAGTTATTGTTGTATAAGAACCATTGTGGAATATACTATGATTGCATACACTTAATTATTTTAGAAAATTTCATGTTGTTCTGATAGAGTCTTTTACCCATCTGGTTCTAAGTTGTTTATTTTGGTACTGGACTTTAATGTCTGTCATAGCTGAAAAAGATAACTCAATAATCAATGATACATGTATTTAAATGGAAGAAATTTACTGTAGGCTCTACTTACTAAATTATAATCCTAGTTTTTTTGTTCATATCAAATATGAAAGTCTTTTATTGCAATTTAATTGGAACATTTCTGTTATCTTTCTGTATGCTTATTCTTTTAAACCAACAGGAAGTTGTTAGGTTGTAGTATTACCATATAAGCTCAAAACTCTTCACTGAACCTTTTTTATTTGGAAAAATTTAATTAATTTTTTAAGAGAATGAGTTATTTTCTCATTACTAAAATGTCATCTGGAAGGGACAGATTGAGGGTGCTTATTTTTTAAATACATATCACTTATAGCCACTTTTAATAGAAAAGGCCAGAATGTTTAATACTTGTCTCATTTGTAAAACATTTGTCTTATTTTGTAAAACAAAGATGTATAACTCATTTTTAAGTATAGCAGCTCTTTTAAGGCTTTTGCTGTGAATTAATGAGACCCTTTATGTGATACACAGATTTTAATAGTTACTTCCCATTTCATTAAAATTACTGTAAACAGTCTATTATTTATAAAGTTCTTAAAATATATTAATGACATACTGTTAACAGTGCAGAATACTGAAGGCAAACCAGTGCATTAAGGGTATTAACTACTGCACTTTATGGAATTTTTAACTCTTCTCTTGGGATCTTTCCATTTAGATAAATTGTGTCTAACATGAATCTACCAAGGATATTAATGTCAGTCTGATTAAATGTTAGTAAAGTTTTATTTCTGTTCAGTGTTTAGATAACAGTTAATGTATATAATAGTATTTTCTTCCAGGACTTAGATTGATTGTTGTATTTACACTAATAGTTATATACATCCTCTTAGGAAACCATCTACTTAGTGTAACTTACAGTGTAATAAAAGCTGCTATAAGGGTATCTATTGAAATGGTAAATTGTTTACAGGCAGTACCTTTTTAACATATACTATTTTTTCATGCATGTGTTTTTCTCTCTAAAGAGTTATGCCGAATACCTGACAAACTTTGACTTTTAAGCACCATGAAATCAGGGAATTCCTGGTAAAAAGTAAATGTTTGTAACTTATTCTGGGTATTGACATCATCCTTGAGTTCTTCTTTGTTCCCTATTCATATTTTTCTTTTGCTTAATTTAGCTCAGCATTTTGAAAAAAATATAACCTTGTATTGCACAATCATCTCTTGGTATTCATGATGGATTGGTTCCAGGACCCTCCCCCCCAATGCCAATATTGGCAGATGCTTAAGAGCCTCAGATAAAATGGCATAGTATTTGCATATAACCTAGGCACGCCCCCATACTTAATTAATTAATTAATTAATGAGACAGAGTCTCACTCTGTTGCCCGGTAGAGTGCTGTGGCGTTAGGTAGCTCACAGCAACCTCAAACTCCTGGGCTCAAGCAATCACTACAGTCATGTGCCACCATGCCTGGCAAATTTTATATATATATATATTTTAGTTGTCCAGCTAATTTCTTTCTATTTTTTTTAGAAGGGATGGAGTCTCACTCTTGCTCAGGCTGGGGTCTCACTCTTGCTCAGGCTGGTCTCGAACTCCTGAGTTCAAACAGTCCGCCCACCTCAGCCTCCCTGAGTGTAGGATTACAGGCGTGAGCCACCAGGCCCGGCTTCCATATACTTTTAAATCATCTCTAGATTACTTACAATACTTAATAGAATGTAAATCCTATGTAAATGGTTGTTACACACTATATTGTTAAGGTAATAATGAGTAAGGAAAAAGTTTGTACATGTTTGGTATAGATACAGTTTTCCCCCCAAATATTTTTGAACTGCTGTTGGTTGAATCTACAGATCTAGAACCCATGGATTCTAATCAGAGGGCTGAGATTATATCCTTTTAAAAGTCACTTTAAATCTGTTTTGGAACAAAGTGTAAATCAATTATATGCTATTTAGATACATACTTGCTTAAGGTTGTTTTTTATTTTAAGCTTTCCTTTGTTTTTAAATTTAAGTGTATATTTTAAAAATTTAAAACATACAGAAAAACTAAGTGCAGTATACTCACATTTACCCATCACCAACTGTTAATGTTTTGCTATATTTGCTGTATTTATCAATTTACAAGTTCATCTGTCTAATCTATCCATTTAATTGAACTTTGCTATGTTTCTTCAGAAAAAGTAAACATATTTATAACAATATCATAACCACACCTAAAAAATAAAAAGCAGTTTCCAAATATCATCTAATATTTCTGTCCATATTCAAATTTATAATTTGTTCCCAAGGTATGATTTTCATCTGGTTTGTTCAAACCAAAGGTGTAGTCAAGGACCTAGTTTGGCATTTAGTTATATTTCTGAAGTCTCTCCATACTCTTTTCCATTGATACTTTTTGAAGAGATAAGACCAGATGTCTCTTAGGAATGCCTTAGGTTTTAGATTTTTAAAATTCTGGTGTCAGTTGGCTTGTGCTTCTCTTTCTTTTATTTTCTACAAATTAGAAGCTAGGTTTAAAAGTGAAGTTATAAACATATCTTAGCAAAAATACTGTATAGGTGAAGCTGTGTAGTTAATTTTGCATCATATCAGAAGTCTTTCAATGTTTGATTTTCTGACTCTTAATGTTAAGTTTGACTACTGGGTTTAAGGTGATGAGAGCCAAATTTCTTCCTAAACACTTGAGGTGGCAAATAATGTGTAGGGATATAACTTTGGCCACATGAAAATATTTAATTCCTTACAGCCTTTCTGCTAATGGTTCTGTGCATCTGTTGATGATACTTGCTGAAATCAGTTCTAGCAAAGGGATGATTTTCTGATTTTTTTTTTTTTTTTTACATTTATTTGTTGGCATTATTCTGGTAATTTTCTTTCATTACCTAGGAAAATTTTCTTTCATTACCTAGTTGCTTACAGTTTCTACTAAAGAGGGAGATTAAAGGGAAAGAATTAACATTTAATTACCAATTTTCAAAATAAGGAGTGGTGAATGATCATATCTAGTGCTAGAGGTGGCAAATTATTTTTTTGGCACTTTCCTTTTGGATTGTCCTAATGAGTTTATGGATTTTAACAAATATATTGTATTACACTGCTTTTTCTTTTTAATGCTCTAATTGTCCATTTTTTAAATACTCAAATAATCTCACATGTTAGTGTAGTCACTAAATGTGTGCTCCATTGTATAGTTTTGTTATCGTTATAGAGGCAGAGTGCCTCTAAAAGTGCTTATTGATTTTTTTTCATTCTACAATTTTTTAGTTTTAGCCTCAGAACCATATTTTCCTCTGTTATATGCATAATTATAGTCAATTTTGATATGTAAGATTTCCTGATAGGCAACTTTACAAAAATATATCAAATATGTAAAAAGGGATCAGCTTGGAAATTAACTGATCTGTTGCTAAGGTTTGGCAGAAAATTTTTCCTTAGCCTAAGGTTTAAGTTTAGCATTGTTGAAAACGCTTTAAATTAAATTTGATACATACTGGCCATAGAAAAATTGTCAAGTAACCTCGATTAATGGACAAGCAGTATTAGCTTTAATGAACATTTTTGTGATGATTTAGGAAAATAATTGCACATAAATTTTGAAGAATCTGATATTTTCAAAACACATTAAGATCTTCCTTTTTCCGAACTCGTGAACTCAAACGATGCGACTGCCTTGGCCTCCCAGAGTGCTAGGATTACAAGTGTGAGCCACCACACCCGGCTTTTCTTTTTTTGAGACAGAGCCTCACTCTGAAGAGCTTCCTTTTTAAAAACAGAATAGTGAACATAATTTAGTTTTTAGCTGGTGATTTAGTTGTCTTGAGAAATAAATTTATTTTATCATTCTTTATTAGCAATATCCTTAGGTACTACTTTAGTAGATAGGGCTTTTATTCCCTACATTAGCTAGGCCTGAGACAAATACACTTGGAAAAAAAATTTTTTTTGAAAAGTTTATCTTCTTTTTATAATAATGTCTCAGGACCTACTAGTGTACCTTTCTTAAACATCCAGTATATTCCGTTCATTCATTTAATTGAGAGGCTAGGAAACTGAGATTGTCCGAAATAGGTGAAATAAACATAAGGGGTTGTACTGTTATAAATAAAGGGATGCATATATGTAAAACACATGAATGATAAACCTTATTATTAAAATAGTTTTTTCTCTGAGGGCTTCTGTTTACTTGATTTTTATTGAGGAAGGCTCTGGAATTGGAAACTTAACTGAAATGAACTTGATGTAAGAGATTGCTCAGTCCATACTGCTCATAAGAGGCCAGAGATACTTATTGACGATAATAGGAAGTATTTACTCACTTAAACCTATGTTATGTAATGGAGCAAGATACATTTTACTATATATACAGTTGCTTCAAGGCTAAATACCTATAATACTAATCATTTTTTCCTTGTTATAACATTTACTTAGGTATGTTTATCAGTATGTTTATGTTTAATCAGAATTCTCTTCTAGTGTCTTCCAAAGTCTAATAATTCTCTCATCTGTTCCAAATTTATTGCAGTTGATGATTTTTCCTATCAAGATTCATGTCTTTTAATCTCTTAATGTACTTGATCAGAGTTCCTTTTATAATAGAGAGTTTTTCAGTTATACTCTTAAAAGAGCTTTGGTTCCTAAGTGTAGATGCTGAAAAATGCTACTAATTATATCTTTTTGAGTGAGCAGCTTTTTTTGTTTTTTGTTGTCGGGTTGGTTCCATGTTTGGATGCTTTCTTCTAATCTTTGTTTTCTAAACTATTATTCTAACTCTTGACTTCTGCAAGAAACCAGTCCACACTACTGCGATAAAGTAGAGGTGTTATATTCTACTTCTTTTGATTGCTGAGGGTAGATTTTGATTTGAGTTTAGTTGAATATGAAGGTCCTAATCTCTCTTTTTTTTTTTTGAGACAGAGTCTCACTTTATTGCCCAGGCTAGAGTGAGTGCTGTGGTGTCAGCCTAGCTCACAGCAACCTCAAACTCCTGGGCTCAGGCAATCCTGCTGCCTCAGCCTCCCAAGTAGCTGGGACTACAGGCATGTGCCACCATGCCCGGCTAATTTTTTCTATGTATATTAGTTGGCCAATTAATTTGTTTCTATTTATAGTAGAGATGGGGTCTCGCTCTTGCTCAGGCTGGTCTCGAACTCCTGAGCTCAAATGATCCACCCACCTCGGCCTCCCAGAGAGCTAGGATTACAGGCTTGAGCCACCGCGCCCGGCCTGGTCCTAATCTCTTGAGATAGAAACTTGGGAGCCATGATATTTTTGTATCCATTCATACATTTTATTCCTTCAAGCTATGTTTAAGTTGGAACATTGTATATTCCAACTGCTGTTGTAGCTTCTAGGGATGTATCAGAACACAACAAATGACAAATTCCTGCTCTTATGGAGGTTATATTCTATTTAATGGTGTATATAGTCTTTTCCTGGGCTGCTACAAGTTAGGGCTGTTAATTGCTTAAGTCTTCCTTTTTGAAAAAAATGTAATTCTCTAAGAACCCTTTGGTTGACCCTGTTTGTCTCTGTTTTTTCTTACATTTGAGTAAAAGCTACTGAAATGTTATAGAACAAAGTACTTAACTGATTTATTGGAATGTGAAACTCAGCGAAAAATGGTAAGACCCATATTATAAGAAGGTTGAGTTGCTTTTTTCTCTTTTAATCTATTCCTGTTTTATGGTAATATGATTCTTATTAAACAGCATTCCAGGCCCAGCAATTTACAGTGTGGTTCCACAATTGTATGTAAGGTATATGATTTGCTTTGGCATAAAAGTGATTGGTACTGTACTGTTTGCTTATTTAACAAACATTTATTGTATGCCTGTCATGTGCCAGACTGTTTCCAGTGCTGGAGGATACATTGGTGTTTGAGACAAATAAAGTCCCTGTCCTCGTGGAGCTTGCAAGTAAATTGTAAGGTGATAGGGAAGTGTAGTTGTTATTTTGGCACTAGAGGTCATCGTTTACCTGAGTTGGGCTGGTCAGTTCAGGTCTCTCTCTAACATTGAGAGTAGCTGTGTGCTAAGATATAGGTAGTGGCCAGCCTTTTGAAGATCCTGGGCAAGTGAAGTACAGTCTAAGCAAAGAAATAGTGAATAAAAAGTGTACATTAAATGGGGATTAGTCAATCCTTTTGTCAGATTAAAATAATTCCCTGTTAATAAATAATGCTAGTGTTCCTGAGGGTTGTGTTTACATGTTTATAACATTCATATTTTTGGTTTTTCATCCAACTGAGCCTATAATTCGTGGGCTGTGTAAATAAATGAACTGTGAGACAGTGATTTTCTCATGTGCTGTCTCACTAAAAAAGAAAAATCTAAGAAATAAAAAACATATTTAAACAATTAAGAAGCTGTCCTTAAGCAACTAAATAGTTGCTTCAATAGTCCCCCCCCCCAACTTACACACCCATATTAACAGTGCATGCCTTCATCTCACTTTAGTTTTTTCAGAATGGCCAGTGAATGGCCAAGTGCCTCTTTTTTGCCTGTTTTCGAAGCATGAGGCAGACAGAGCTAATCCAGATAAAAAATTGAAATATACATTTTGGTATTTTTCTTATTTTCACAGTATTGCTTGGTAGGTTAAAAAATACTTGGATACATTTTTAGTCTTTATTATGATGTCCTACATTTAGATACTCTTGATGAAATTAGAAGATAATGTTTTGCGGTTAGGTTTCTGCCTTTCTGTTTGCACAGATACGGTTTATAGTTATATGATGGGATATCTTCCTTATTTTTTGTTTTGTCTATGCTTGGGAGAATTGGAAAAGAAATATAAAATCTGTCAAAGCCCTTACAATTGAATTTCAGTCTCATCACACATCATCTTTATATGTATTCATTAGTATGCTTGTATTGTTCTGTTCTTTTGTCTGTGGCAAAACTCTTGGAAAGAATTTTTTGTGCTCCTTGTCCTCAATATCTCTCCTCCAAATGTGGATTTCGCCTTTGCCACTCCTCTGGATCACTAGTCACCCTCACATTAGTAGATCCAAAGGCCATTTCTTTTTCCTTCTACTTGTCTGTGGTGCTTAACTCAGCTGATCTTTGCTTTTGAAATGATTTATTCACTTAATCTCTGTTCTCTCTCGATTATTCTGCTACCTTACTGGCTGCTGCTTCTCAGTTTCTTTTGATACTCCTCTTCACCTTTCTCATCTCTAAACATTGGAATGTGTCAGGGTTCAGAATATAGGCAACTTTGCTATTTCTACTCACTTTTGTGATATCATTTGGTTTCATAGCTTAAAAATAACCTCTGTGATTCAACTCCCAAGTATATATACCTTTAGCTTCAACTTCTTGCCTAAATGCCAAACTCTTGTGTTTACTTGCTTTGGATGTTTATTGGAGATCGTAAGCTTAATGTTTAAAATTGAACTCTTGGTACCTACTCTTCCCATACACCTATTCCCCTATCTTCTGGAAATACTAATTCCTATAGTCATTCTGATCTCTAAAGGGCAATTCCTTCAGATTGCTCAGCAAAGACTTCTGAAGTCATCCTTTACTGCTCCCTTTCTTTCATATATCATACTCAGTTCATCAGCAAATCCTGTTGGCATTTTTTTCAGAATATATCCAGAATCTGACTGCTTATACTTTTCACTTTCTTCACTGCATCTATGGCTTTAGTCATTATTTTCTCTCACCTGGATCACTGCAGTATTCTGTAACTGGCTTCCCTGCTTCTGTCCTTCAGGATTCCTTCCTTACAGTCTTCTCAAAAGAGCACCAATAGTGATTCTATAAAAAGTTAAGATTATGTCAACTTTTTTTGTTCACAATGCCCTGGTAACTCTCCATTTTGTGCAAAGAAAAAACCTAAAGTCTTTATGGCCTGTAGAACCCTACTCAGTTTGTCCTCTGTGATCTTATCTACTGTATTTCGTCTTCTAATCTCACCACAACTGTTCTTCTAATATCTTAGGCATGCTCCTGACTCATAGTCTAGGTCAGGGGCCCTCAAACTACAGCCCGTGGGCCACATGCGGCCCACTGAGGACATTTATCCGGCCCACCGGGTGTTTTTGCCACCGCTGCCTATCCTGCTTAGCAGCCGATGTCCTGGACCCACAATGCGCAGGTGTGGAATGTGTGCTGCACTCTCCAACAGTCTGAGGGATAGTGAACTGGCCCTTTGTTTAAAAAGTTTGAGGACCTCTGGTCTAGGTACTTGAATGCTAGTTCCCCAACTTGGTCAGTCTTTTGTTGGAAAGTTACCTCAGCAGTATCATCCCCAGGTTCTTTCTGGCATGTACAGTACCTTTTTGGAAATTAGATAAGGACACCACTTTTTCCTGTGCACAGCTTGGAAAGCAGACAGGAGCCTGAATTTCAGGTTCCACTTTTCACATGGCCAGAAGCTCTTATGCAATGAAAGGCAGTGCAGCTATCCCTAGCTTTCCCTGAGCATTCCATTTACAATTATAAACTTGTTAGGCCCAAAACATTGTAAACTATCCTTTGTTCCCTCCTCCACACTCCCTTTCCTTTTATTTATATTACTTATCACCTAACATGCTGTATATTTTGCTTCACTCTCATTAAAATGAAGCTTCATGGGAATAATTTTTAAAATTTTATTTTATGGATATCAAACATGTAGAAACAATGAGAATAGGATAATGAACCCCTATGTGCCTGTTACTCAGCTTAAACAATTAATAATTGGTCTCTTTTCATTTATATTACACTCATCCTTAACACCCCTCTCCCTCAGGATTATTTGGAAGTCCAGGCAAGAATGCATATGGTGTCATTTCTAACTATTTCAACTTGTTATCTCTGAAATACAAGAATCTTTTAAAAAAACTTAAGTATAATAACATTATATTGCCTAAAACATTTAAAATTAGTTATTGATATTTTTTAAATATTTAGTCAGTTTTATCTAATTCTTTCAACATTATTTTTATAGTTAGAATCAGAATTGAAGTAAGGTCAATGCTTTCAATTAGTTGATATGTAAGTTAAGTCTTTATACATTTCCCCACTTTTTTCTTGATATTTGTGGAAGAAACTAGGTCATTTGTCTTGAATTTTATATTCTTGATATCTAGAATAATGAAGACAGCATGCAACCCATAAGTAGGTACTCAATGAATGTTTTTAAAGGAATTAATTTAAAGATAAATAATTCATAGTATTTTAAGGGAATAATTGTTAGGCTTGTTCCAGGTGGGAACCTGAAAAGTATATGTAGGACAGAATGTGGTTAATGCAAAATTTAGACTTGTAAAACATTGTAAATCTAACAGACAGTGCAGCCAGCATTCCTTTCCACCTCCTCATAGGGACGAAGTTTACTCCTTCCTCTCTCTTCTGATAGGAGGACACTGGAGCTGAAGGATGTATGTGACTGGGGCAGGAGTCCTAGGAGCTGGTTGTTTGAAAAAGAATTTATTACAAGCAGCTGTTCTGGCCCACTTACTCCCCCCAGAGAAACCCTCTGTAAAACCCAAGACTCCCCTTCTCTCTCATGGACACTTTTTTCGGCCTTCACCCATCTGCACCCAGATACTCAAAATAAACAGCATTTTTGCTACACGTGAGGCTTTGTGTGTGTTTCTCTCTGCTCCAGACTTAACAATAATTACTTATTTTATATCAGCTTGATAGAATAATCTTGGCAATAGATTTAGACAGTTAATTTAGACAGTTGGGAATGGTTAAAATGTTAGGGCATTTAGGGCTATAGAAATCTATTTGATAAAACCTGCCAGAGTATACTAATATGGCTATAATTTTTTAAAGATATTATAGCTTGCCTATCAGGCACTCTGTTAGAAACTATCACTGCATTGGTTTATTTTCATAGCAACCCTTCAGTGAAGGGTGATAATATCTTTTATTTTCCCAGTGAAGAAATTGAGATTCAGAAAGGGAGGTGGAAGGGAGATGGGTACTAGCCATTAATGTTTTTCTTAACAAACTTTATGGAATTAGAACTTTTTAAAATTTTGTGCATGTATAACTTTGATAAAAAAGAAAAAATAAAAAGCGGCACCAATACTCCTTCCCTCTGCATAGAAAACCTTTGTTGAGTATGTATCTTCCTAGCTTTTTCTAGACATTCACACAATATTTTTTGGAATTTTTTTAACAAAACATTTTAATATAAAGTGGACCAGAAATGTGAATAAGAAGGAAGGGAAAAATCTTTCCTGAAATAACCAGTGTTACCATTTTGATGCATGATTTTTTGGGGGGGAGGTGTGAGAAAATAAAGCTTGGGAAACGATTATGCTATGTCACATACACTTCTTTCCCTCATAAATGCCCTTCAGTACATTGAGAACTCTGAAATTCTGCACTGAACATACCGTTTTAACTTCGTTTAACTCAGGGTTTTATAGACTTGTTTCTCTTTTCCATGAAAATACCTATGAATTTCTTCCTGAACCATGAAGTTAGTTTGGCAAAGATTGAAATATTTGTGATCATTTAATAAGACTTTAGGATGTGTTGAATATAAATTATAGCAGAAAGGATGGATAATTTAATAGTGTTAAAGTAATTGAAAATAGCATTCTAAAGAAAAATTATCTTAGATTGATACCAAATACTAACATAAGGTAAATGAGAAAATAATTTGAAATAGGTAATACAGATAATAAAAAATTCATTGACTCTAAAAAGAAGCTGGGGTGTGATTTACTCCGTCAAGATTAAAATACAAGTAACCATTTGGGGCTGAATTTATCTTTTAGAGTCAATGAATCATTCATGAAGGAAAGCATTCTTATCAGAGGGAGGCCTAGTAGAAGGTGGGTAGTGTTCTGCAATGTGGAGGCTCTGTTAATAGGAGGTATCCATATTTTTAAATTCTACTTCAGAAACAAAAGCTCTATAAAATATATACCTAACCTTTATTAGTGTGATAGTGCAAAGATATTATGTTCTTTATTTTTTTCTTCAAGTCTCATGCTTCATGCCAACTGTATAATAGAGGAAATAACTGACTTAGAAGTAGTTGGTCTGAGTTTGACCTTTGTATTGCTAGCATAATTGAAACATACCACATGTGAAGAATTTCCTACTATTCTTAATTGGTATGGTATTAACGTGATTTAAACCAATCCTATTTTTTTTGAGATAGTCTCACTCTATTGGCCAGTCTAGAAGGTGCTGTGGCATCAGCCTAGCTCACAGTAACCTCAAACAAGTCTTGGGTTCAAGCAGTCCTCCTGCCTCAACCTTCCAAGTAGCTGGGACTATAGTCGTGTACCACCATACCTGGCTAATTGTTTCTATTTTTAGTAGAGATGTGGTCTCGCTCTTGCTCAGGCTGGTCTTGAACTCCTGAGCTCAAGTGATCCTCCCTCCTTGGCCTCCCAGAGTGCTAGGATTACAGGCATGAGCCATCAGTCTGTATTGTTGAGAAATGCAATAAATTTAAGCCCCAGTTTTTTTTTTTTTGGTCATCTTCGCCTCTTCCCAAAAAGATAGATTGGAATTAAATAGTCCGGAATAAAGTAGTATTAGTGCCAGAAGGATTTCACTTAAGCAAGTTTTTTTTTTTTGATTTTTAAAAAAATTTTTACATTTAATTTCTTTTTTTTGTTGTTTTATACTAATAGTTATGAGGTGCATAAGCAAGTTTATTTAGAGTGATTTGGGGTTGGCATGGGAAGAATTTTAGTGTGATCTAAATTCAGGGTCAAGGAGATTTCTAAGTATGATCATAGATTTCGAAACCATTTGGAGCTAAATTTATTGTGTTTCTCAACAATAGGGATTGGTGTAAATCACTTTAATACCATACAAAAGGGAGAATTACAAGTCAGAGACAGTAGAGAACTCTTCATATTTGATATGTGTTAATTATGCTGCAATACAAAGGTCAAACTCAGCCCAACTACTTCTAGGCTAGTTATTTCTTCTGTTATAGAGTTGCCATTAAGTATCAGACTTGAGGGTAAAAAGGTTTCAAATTGAGAATGACGCCTGGGTATGGAATGTGGGAAGTAGGAAAAAGCAATACTGGAGGTACTTCAGCTGTTGGGGGACTTATTCAGCACGAGAGTCCTAGAAACTTTGGAGACAATGTAGAGCTTAGTTTAGTGTAGAAATGGACTTTTTTTTTTTTGAGACAGAGTCTTGCTTTGTTGCCCAGGCTAGAGTGAGTGCCGTGGCGTCAGCCTAGCTCACAGCAACCTCAAACTCCTGGGCTCAAGCGATCCTCCTGCCTCAGCCTCCTGAGTAGCTGGGACTACAGGCATGCGCCACCATGCCCGGCTAATTTTATATATATATATATATATATATTAGTTGGCCAATTAATTTCTTTCTATTTTTATAGTAGAGACGGGGTTTTGCTCAGACTGGTTTTGAACTCCTGACCTTGAGCAATCCGCCCGCATCGGCCTCCCAGAGTGCTAGCATTACAGGTGTGAGCCACCGCGCCCGGCCGAAATGGACTTTTTGAGTTGATGGAAATGTGTTGCCAGGAAGAGGGGGAGTACCAAAACATATGCATTCTTGAAAGTCTCACCTTTGAGAAACATCTCCCAAATTCAGTTTTAGTTTTTCTAATTTGTAAGTTGTTGACAAGATGTTTTTGAATGATGATGGAACCTCAAGGTGTCATTACCTTCCAAGTTATTTTCCAGCACATAAAACATGGTCTAATTTCTGTTGATTTTCCTCTTTTCTTGTTTGTCACCTTCCCACTTTCCTGTTCCCTCTTTTGCCCCACTCTCTCCCCTTATTCATCTCCGTTTTTGTAAAGGATATTCTCTGTACCACAACTTCCTTCCTGTCTGCCTTCCCCATCTCTCAATTCTGTAGAAAAACCGTCTTTTATCTTTTTAACCTTCTTTAGCTGATTGTCCCCCTTTCCTTTCTTTTACCATTAAACTTCTTAAAAAGGAGACTTGTTATTGTCATTCTTCACTTATTTATTTCTTAACCCTTTGTCTTCTGACCCTCTGCTTCTGTGTATCAAACTAGTGGCTTTTTCTCCTTCATTCGTTTTCTCTGAGGCGGCAGTTAACCTTCCTGATCCCTACTACCTTGAAATTCTCCTTACCCTTCTTTTGCCTCTTCTTTTTTCATGTCATCAATATATCTGAAAAGTGAAGTCACTATCTCTTACTTTCGTATTTGTTCTTTCCAGCTTCTTTCTTTCGGTTAATAGAAACATTTTCTCTCATTTATCAAGGTTTAAATTTTCCTGACCCATCTTTTCCCCTTATTCTTTTATTCAGTAAGTATTTCTGGAGTATTTAATATATACCAGTTGTTATTCTGGGTTCTGGGAATGCAGCCAAGAATAAGAGACAGAGTCTCTGACTTGTGAAGCATACACTCTATTGGAGAAGAATGTCAATAAACATATTTAATGCCATATAGAGAGACATTAAAGGATAAAGTGTGCTAAGGATCATAGGCAGTAATGACAGAGTGTGTTTTGCATATGGTAATTTGGGAAGGTTTCCTCTGAGAAAGTTATATTTGAGTAAAACCTGAATGAAGTGTAAGAGGAAGCTATATGGATATGTGGGAGAAGAGCTTCCATGGCATAGTGAGTAGCCAAATGGGAAGACCCCGAGATGGGCTTATGCTTTCTGTGTTGAGGAAAAAGCCAAGGTGATTGGAGCAAAGTAAATCAGCATGATTGGAGATGAAGTCAGAGAAGTTGGCAAGGGAAGATCTTGTTAGGACCCTGTGGGCCCTGGCAAGGATTTTTGACTCAATATCTAAATCTAAATGTGTTGGGAGGGCTTTTGATGGTCTTGAACAGAAGAATATAATGTTATCTGACTTAATATTTTAGAAGGATCACAGTGATGACTGTGTGGAGAATAAACTGTGTTTTTGGGGAGAGGGGGTGGCAGTAGAGAAACCTGGGTCACTAGGAGACTATTATAGTCTTGATGAGAGATGATTTGAAGTTTGTTAGACAACTTAATGAATATGTGAAATTACACTCTTCTGGAGGGTCAAATGTGACCTTGAGGCGGAGAAAATACCTCAGGGACTCATTGGGCTATAGATAGGACTGGATGAGATCACCTAGGGATGAATGAGTCCACACTCATTAAATAAAGAAGATAAAGAAGTGTAGATAAAGAAGAGGCATGGGAGAACTGAACCATTGGACCCTGTGAAGTATAGACATCTACAAGAAGAGGCTTTATCAAAGGATGTTGAGAAGTGGTTAGTGAAATAGGAGGAAACAGTGAGGAGAAGGGGATTCCAGAAGGGAAGGATCAGTTATGTCAGATGCCTAGGAAATGGAATAATTTAAAAGCTGATAATTGACCTTTGGATTTGGCTTGCTAAATCCTGTTGATTCTGCTTTGCAATACAGCTCTCAAACTCATAACTCTAAAATTCATTCCCTGCCAACAAGCACTATTAATTATGCTTTTCTCCTGTACTATTTTCCTTTTTGGGATTGTTACTTTCTCTCCTAATAGCAATATAAAATATATGCTCATTGTTGAAAATTTGGAAAACTCAGAGAAAGTATAACGAACAATAAACAACAGCAACAACAAAATCTTTATCCACTTTACCTTTAGAAATAATCACTGATAGCAGTTAGTTGTATTTTTCGTATTTATCTATGCATCTTTGTAATGCATATATTATATATGCTTTTATGTAGAATTGATGAAAGTCTTAAAATTTGCTTTTGTAAATGAACATAGTAGACCTGCTAATCTAATGTTAAAATTTTTTCGAGGTTTTATGTGAAAATGTGGTAACATAAGTATTCTGTCATGGTGGAATAGCCTAACTGGACTTCCCACCTGTCTCTACCCTAATTATATCTTAAATTAATCGTGATTAATTTTCTTAAAGCATATTTTTCTGTAAACATTGAGTGTATAGCATAGTAGTTAAAAGGTCTGTTTTTGAGAGTTAATACATGCCTATAGCAGAAAATTTGGAAAATAGAAGAAAGGTATATTCTTATCTTTTATAGATAAGAATTACTATTATGATTAATGTTATAATTTTCATCTGTTTCCTACCTGTTTTTTTTTTTTTTTTCTGTCTAAATGTACATACACATGCATTTTGTTTATTTCTGACAAGTATCGCTGTTTTCTGGCCAGCATTTTCTTCATAATCCATTCTTCTGTTCTTTATAATTTATCTTGGTCAAAGTATATGAGCAGTTTTATGATTCAATATTTGTTGTCAAATTGCTCTTCAGAAAGATTGTATCATTTAAAAGTATGTTTATGAAGAATTTTGTTCTCTTTAAATTTTAGGATAGACCACTATCTTGTTGAGCTCTTTTAAATGAAGTTCTACTTGGATACAAAGATGAGGACTAGATAACTTCTTGAGGGTCCTTCTAACCCCTAAGATGAAGATAATAACTAACATTTGTATAGTGCTCTAAAGTTTACAGAGTGAGTTCTCATACATCATCTCACTTGATCCTCACAACAGCCCTGTGAGGTAGGTAGGACAGGTATTGTTATTCTCATTTTAGAGATAAAGAAACTGATAGAGAGGTTAAGTGACTTGATCAAGTTTTATTTGAATATTCTAGTAGGAATTTGAATCCAGACCTTCTGTTCTAAATAATCACATTCTTTTTACAAGATTTCATATAACTGCACATTTCGAATTACTGATACATATTGGCTAGTTAAGTGACATTTGTTCTATATAGAAATAGAAATAAACCTAATGACAATATGAACACAGTGTTAATATTTCCTTCCATGTTCCTGAGTCCTTTTTCATTCTCCCTCTTCTTCCAAATTAAACAAATGGCTCTGTCTCTCTTTTGAGTAGGAGAAGGTAATGTAATTATATAACTATATTAGACACATACTATTTTTCACAGCATTTGGGGAAAGGGGAAGTTATATTATGTTTTTCAGTTTTCTGTGTTTTTCTTTCTTTTTTTTTTTTTTTTTGTGGGGATGAGTACCACTTAAAAGTACATCTGCCCTGCTTACTCTCACACATGTAGCATAGTCTCTAAGTTGTAGAATCTCAGAACTAGAAATTTGGTTCTATCATGAACCTAGAATCATGCTTTTGAAGATATGGCATGTGTTTGTACTACCAAAATGGGTATCGTTGAGTACTCCAGTTATAGTAAGTAGCCTGCAACATTCACAAAGGGACAGTAAATAAACGAAAGTGATAGTTGAGGTCAAATTAGGAAAGATTATAGCTAATACTCTCTTTGATTAATTACCGCACAAGGTAGATGTTCATAAAACTGAATTGATTTGGAAACTTAATAGTGGCAATTTCACATGTTAAGAATAGACCTAGATTGTCAAGACTTTGTAGTATTACATTAAAACTGTCTCACATTATTTTTCTGTATTGCTTTTAAATACTTAACAATACTAATATTTTTAAAAATTAATTTTTGCTGTTTTTGTTTTTTTCTAGTTGTTGGTCTTGACGATATTATGGATGAAGGAGTTGTTAAAGAAAGTGGCAATGATACCATTGACGAAGAAGAACTGGTTTTACCTAACAGGAATTTGAGGGACAAAGTAGAAGAAAATTCAGTGAGATCACCAAGAAAATCACCTCGTTTAATGGCACAAGGTAACCCTTCCAAAGAGGTCTAGCTAGTAAATCAGAGATATTGGGACAGATGTGTTAGGTTGTAAACTTGCTGAGCAGAGATTATATTTTCTGTGTTTACTGATCTAAGCATTTTGATAATGATTATTATCAATTTTGTGATTTTATCAATTTACTGTGTAAATTTCCAGTACCTACTACCCCATTTCCCTTTGCCCAGAGGAAGTCACTATTAACTCTTTCGGCAGCTTTTGCTTATTTATTTTGGTATTTAACTTCCATATCTCTAAGTAACATGCCATTATTGCTATTTTTTGATTATTCTGATTTAGGTATTAACCTGTTGACTTCCCACTCTGAGTAATGAAGATTTTCTTTCCTCTTCTTGTCCCCATCTCACAAAAGAACAGTTTTCCCATCCTTCTAATATATAATTGTGTTAGATTAATTATTTATGTTACTATGCCTATATATGCTATTAGAAATGATCCACTGAATAAACTTTTTTTTTCTTTTTCTTTTTTCTTTTGGCATATTATGGGGATACAGATTTTAAGGTTTCAATAAATGCCCTTTTCCCCTCTCCCCCCACAAGTCTGAGTTTCCAGCATGACCATCCCCTAGATGGTGCACATCTCACTCATTATGTATGTATATACCCGCCCCCCTCCCCCCTCCCCAATACCCTATTACTGTAGTACCTATGTGTCCACTTAGGTGCTGCTCAGTTAATACCAGTTTGCTGGTGAATATATGTGGTTTTTTTTGTTTTTTTTTTTTTGTACACCCATTTGTCTTTCTGATTTAATCATTTTTGTTTGTCATTTGCTTGGGTTACTGCCTACATACCGGCACTTAACACGCCAGCTGCTCTGGCAGGTATCTAAATCTTTCCTTAATATATGTGTGCATATCAGATATTCTGTTATCTCTTCAAACCTTTTGATTTGCCCCTGTGTGGTGTTAGCCATATAAGCCTGATGCAAAAGTGTTATTCAGGAATCTCTCTTTACCATTCTTTTGAGGAGGCTGTGTTTTTTATTTTTTTTGTAGTTCCTGTTTCCTTTTTTTTTTTTTTTTTTTCGTTTAACTCCTCCATTTTAGTGATGCACTTCTTCCAATAGTTTTGTGAGAAAAAGGAGCATTGAGATACTCTCTTTAAACCTTGTATGGAATCATGGTCTGGTAGGACATAAGATTCAAGATTGGAAATCATTTTCTTTTAGAAATATTGAAGGTGTTGCTCCATTTTCTTCTAACTTTAGTGTTGCTGAGAAGTTTATTTGTATGTTTTGGGAGGGAGGTATGTTACCTACTTTCTTGAAGTTTGTGGAATCTTTTTTTCAGCTTTAGTATTTTGATGTTTTATGATAAATGTGTTTTGGTGTAGGTGTATTTTATGTATTGAGTTAAGTACTCAGTAAGTAGATCCTTTTACTCTGAAAACTATTGTTCAATTCTGGGAAAATTTCTTGAATTATTTCATTATTGTTAATTTCTCTATTTTCTTAGCTCTTGATTTCTGGAATTATTATTTGTCAGGTAGCAGAGATTGGCCCTTACATTTTCTTTATGTCTCCTAGTCTCCACAACTTTGTCCTTTTCTTTTACTTGATGAAATTTTCTCATATTTATCCTCCAGCTTTTCTATCAAGTTTTGTACCTCTAATTTCTGAATGTTCCTTTTTTTTTTGTTTGTTTTGGGAATGGTCCTTTTTGTAGCATTCTATTCTTGTGATTGCTTTTTTCTTTATAAAGATAACTAATGGTGTTTTTTAAAAAGTTTTTATCTCATCTCGTAGTTTCTATTTTCTCTCTGTTGCATTAAAAAAATTTTTTACAGTTTTGTGGCTTCCATCTTTCCTAGAGGCTTTTCTAAAATATCTGATCCTTGATTATTGCTCATGTTTAATGGTAGGGAACTAAAACCCTGTGGAACTTGTAAGTGCGTAGGCTGGATTTTGCCACCTGTGAGCATCACTGTATGGTGATCTGACTGTGCTGTTTTTGGCAGAACCCCTAACATCCTAACAGAATTTAGGTTATTCCCCGTGGGCTCATTAGATTGCTAATATATTATGGGAACCCTGAGGGAATCTGACTGGGGCTTCTCGGCTTTCAGTGTATTCAGATACACTTATATATAGTGTACTTTATCGCCATTCTCAACTGTGCTTAATGTTCCTTATGCTAGCAACCCAGTTTCACTCTCTCCAGAGAGTAAGCCATCAGCTTTTGAGTTAGAACCAGGGAAAGGCCAAGAGGTGGAGCAGGGGAGAAGAGGGATCTGTAGAGATCTAACTTCTGCTTTTAAGGAGCTTTCAACCTATCCTGGTTTTAACCACCTACCTTCATCTCTTCTTTAGAATCATCTGTGGCCACCAATTCCTAAGGCTTTTGTGGTGTTAGTGTTGTTAGTTTTTGCCAACACTGCCAGCTTAGTGTTTGTCACTTTTGGGTCTCCTACATCATTAACTTTTTTTGTTTTTTTAAATTGCCTGGTCTTTGTCAGGCAGTCAATTACTTTTTAATCATCTTTTGTTTGGCTTCCAAAATTTGCTGCTGTTTTCAGAAAAAATGAGTTTAACCTTTGCTTAAAAACTTACTATCGCAAGACAATTTTTTTATCTGAATATCCTTTGCAGTTGAATATGCTATTCCTTTGTCAATTTTAGCAACCACTTTGGTGTTAAAAGTTCTTTATTTATTTATTAATGGATGATGGGTGTTAAACGTTTTTTTATCTATTTTATTTCAAGGATGAATAAAGTAGAACTGTAAATTGCTATAAGCTGTCTTTAAAGCTTTAAAAATCATCTAAATATTGAAATAAAACTTTATTAAAATTATAGTTATTTAAAAAATATTATATACCAAGCATGTGATAAATAGTTCATAATACACCAAGTAATTTCTAAAAGTTGTTGAGTACTTACTTAACATCCAGATAATATTGTGTCAAGTCCTGGGGAAATTAGAAAGCATCTGTAAGATTAAGATGACCATATAGGCCGGGCGCGGTGGCTCAAGCCTGTAATCCTAGCTCTCTGGGAGGCCGAGGTGGGCGGATCCTTTGAGCTCAGGAGTTCGAGACCAGCCTGAGCAAGAGCGAGACCCCCATCTCTACTATAAATAGAAAGAAATTAATTGGCCAACTAATATATATACAAAAAATTAGCCGGGCATGGTGGCACATGCCTGTAGTCCCAGCTACTTGGGAGGCTGAGGCAGCAGGATTGCTTGAGCCCAGGAGTTTGAGGTTGCTGTGAGCTAGGCTGACGCCACGGCACTCACTCTAGCCTGGGCAATAAAGTGAGACTCTGTCTCAAAAAAAAAAAAAAAAAAAAAAGATGACCATATAATTTATTATCTATACTGGTTTACTTTTGAGAGTTCAAGAGTGCTATTAATAATCACATCAGGGCCCGTCACAGTGGTTTATGCCTGTAATCCTAGCACTCTGGTAGGCCGAGGTGGGTAGATTGTTTGACCTCAGGAGTTAGAGACCAGCCTGAGCAAGAGAGTCCCCGTCTGTACTAAGAATAGAAATTAGCTGGACAACTAAAAATATACATAGAAAAAATTAGCTGGGCATAGTGGTGTATGCCTGTAGTCCCAGCTACTCGGGAGGCTGAGGCAGTAGGATTGCTTGAGCCCAGGAGTTTGAGGTTACTGTGAGCTAGGCTGACACCACGCACTCTAGCCCAGGCAACAGAGTGAGACTCTGTCTCAAAAAAAAAAATAATAATAATAATAGTTACATCAGAACTATGTGCATCACCTGGAACTGTTTTAGGTAAATGAGGATATAAAGCTTTTATAAGATTCTGACAGTTCAGTGATAAATGAAATGACAAATTTGAGTTTGTGAGTTGTTTTTCTACTTCATGAATTATTTAGCTCACTTTTCTTTCCCAGTTTTTTTCTCTTTGTGTTTCTCCTTCTCTGAAGGGCGATGTACCAGGATTGGAAAAGGAGACTGTTTTTTTTTTTTTTTTAAGAGACAGTCTCGCTTTGTTGCCCAGGCTAGAGCGAGTGCCATGGCGTCAGCCTAGCTCACAGCAACCTCAAACTCCTGGGCTCAAGCAATCCTCCTGCCTCAGCCTCCCGAGTAGCTGGGACTACAGGCATGCACCACCACACCTGGCTAATTTTTTCTCTATATATTAGTTGGCCAATTTCTTTGTATTTTTAGTAGAGACGGGGTCTCGCTCTTGCTCAGGCTGGTTTCGAACTGCTGACCTCGAGCAATCCACCCGCCTCGGACTCCCAGAGAGCTAAGATTACAAGCGTGAGCCACTGCGCCCGGCCAGGAGACTCTTTTTAGGCACATTGTTAAAAGTGGGAAGCTTTATTAAAGTATTTTCACACTTATTTTCCCATAGGATATATTTTAAATCTTTTTAGTTGTGATTTCTTTTTTGGTGATCTGTGTGTGGTAGTCTAGTTCATGTGTAATTTCTTAGGAATAGCATGAATGCTAAAGTGGTGATATAAGGGAAACACATTGATAAAGGAATTGTTCTTTGGAGGCTATATCTTGAAACTTGCACAGAGCCTGTTTGTGATAGGTAGTTAGTTTTAGTTCACATTTTACTAGCACCTGAATTTATTTCGTTTTATACATTTAGAAATATTTAATGTTTAAAAATATATGATAGTCTTTCTTTAAACATTAATGGTAAAGGAAGCTCATTTTACTTGTTTTAGTCCTCAGTTACTTCTTATGGATAAGAGACTTGATGAAAACATGTCTTGTAGTAAGTTATAATTATTAGTCTTAATTTTATACAGGTTTTTTACTCCTGCCAGAATTCAGAGAAAACTTTGATAAATATAAAATTTAACCTATGTTAAATTATATATATGTTAATGTATTTATGATCACCATCATAAGTAACTGTTCAGTACATTTTTGTTGAAATGAGCAAATAAATTTTATAGCACAGAATGAGGAAGTGATATATTCTAAATTGTATTGAAATAAAAACACATGGCACAGTAGCTAAGTTATTTTTATTTATTTTTTTTCTATGATAGAACAAGTAAGAAGTTTGCGACAGAGCACTATTGCCAAGCGTTCAAATGCAGCACCTTTAAGTAACACAAAAAAAGCATCTGGGAAGACTGTATCTACCCCTAAAGCAGGGGTGAAACAACCAGAAAGAAGTCAGATTAAAGAAGAAGTTTGTACATCACTGAAACCTGAGTACCATAAGGAGAATAGAAGGAATAGCCGACATAGTGGACAAATTGAAGTAGTACCAGAAGTATCAGTGTCTTCAAGTCATTCTTCAGTGTCATCTTGTCTTGAAATGAAGGATGAAGCTGGATTAGATTCTAAGCACAAGTGTAATAATCAGGTAGAAGCAAATGTGCCATCTCATGAATTAAATTGTCCACTTCTTTCAGAGACTTGTGTTACTATTGAAGAAAAGAAAAATGAAGCTTTGTTGGAATGTAAAATTAAGACTGTTAGTAGTCCATTGTTTAAGTTTTCAGATAAAGAAGAGTGTGAACAAAATGATTCTGTTTCAGGTAAAATGGATGAGGCTATTGTTGAAGAAATAATAGAAAAGGGAAAAGTTGAACAAGACTCAAAGGAGACAGTAAAATTATCTCATGAAGATGACCAAGTTATAGAGGAACCTGGATCCTCTGCTGGTATTTCTGGTGATGTTGCTTGTTCAAATTCAAATAAGACAGAAAAGAACCTTGCAGATTTGTCTAGTTCTGAGGATGAAGTTAGTGAATGTAATTTGGAAAGGAAGAATACCATGAATGTTGCTGATGATAAAGCTAAGAACTCTCTTCAAAGAAATAAAATGGAACCATTGGGTTATTGCGAAGACACAGAGTCTAATAAGCAGTTGCAGAGCATCGAGTTTAATAAATCAAACTTAGAGGTGGTTGATACTAGTACTGTTGAACCAGAAAGTAATATTTTAGAAAATGCTATTTGTGATTTGTCCGACGAAAATTCAAAACAGTTGAGTATTACAGAAAGTGCTAAAATGGATTCTTATGAAACAGCAAACCTTCAGGATGACAGAAACAGCCAGTCAAGTAATGTTTCTTACTTAGAGTCAAAAACCATAAAGTCAAAACACACAAAACCAGTAATTCATTCTAAGCAAAACATGACCACAGATACTCCGAAGAAAATTGTTGCAGCAAAGCATGAAGTAATGCAGAACAGAACTAAAGTTAATGTCAAAAGTGGGAAACGAAATGCTGATGAACCAGAATCTCAGCAAAATTTTCATAGGCCAGTCAAAGTCAGAAAAAAACAAATTGATAAAGAGTCAAAGATTCAGAGTTGCAACTCTGGGGTTAAATCCATAAAAAACCAAGCTTATTCTGTTTTAAGAAAAACATTACAGGATCAAAATTTTGTACAAATTTCTAAACCCTTAACTCATTCTTTGAGTGATAAGCCTCATGGTCACCCTGGTTGCTCTAAAGAACCTCATAATCCTGCACAAACTGGACATTTAGTACATTCCACCCAGAAACAGTGCCATAAGCCTCAGCAGCAGGCCCCAGCAATGAAAACTAATAGTCACGTGAAGGAAGAGCTTGAACACCTAGGTGTTGAGCATTTTAAAGAGGAAGATAAACTGAAACTAAAAAAACCTGAGAAGAACCTACAACCCCGTCAAAGAAGAAGCAGCAAAAGTTTTTCTCTGGATGAACCACCATTATTTATTCCAGACAACATTGCTACTGTAAAAAGAGAAGGCTCTGATCATAGCTCCTCATTAGAAAGCAAATATATGTGGACTCCCAGCAAACAGTGTGGGTTTTGCAAAAAACCACATGGCAACAGGTGTGTGTGTATGTGTGTATGAGTGATGTGTACATTGAAGAGAAATTCTTTGGGGTGGGATTAGTGTGAGAACTTTTTTATAGAAATAAATTATTTAACATACAAAGACTTTTGCAAAAACAAAAAACCCTTCATCAACCCTGGATAAATGATAGAAAGATGGAGCCACCGAATTTGCAAATATATCATCCTAGAACATTTTTAAAAAACATAGTGTGACCAACAGCTGACATATATGGAAATATTTTGTCATTGTAAACAGAGAGTATAATTTAGTTGTTGTTTCTGGGGGAAAAAACCCAAATACCAAAAACTTCCTGCTAATCAGAAAAGTGTTATACTGCTTTGGGTCTGTAAGTTATATATCATTTTAATTTGGCCTGAGAAGAACTAGTAATAAAGTATTAAGGTCATAATGGAAATTCTATTTTTCTTTTGAAGTTTTTTTATTTTATTTTATTTGGTAAAATGATGCATATTAAAGATTTAATGCCATCACTTCATAACTCTTAAAACTTGACCTTGGAATGAAATTTGATAGCTAAACAACTGTTAATTACTTAGGTGAATTTTGTATATAACATGGAATAGAGTGAAAACATGTGCTTCTTTTTTAAATGTTTTAGTGATTTCAAGAATTTTTGTGAGTTCTAATCTTTTAAAATTTTCATTATTCTTTCTTAGGATTCAGTGTTTTGTAGTTTTATGACACTGCTCCTCAACCCCATTGTATTTTTTGCTAGCTTTTTAAGAAAAGGAGAACAAGAAGTGAAACTTGCAGCTACAAGATTATCCTGTTCAAGTGTTCACATTGCTGTTGGAACTTCTATCAACGCTGATATGATAAAAGAATATTATAACCTGTATACTATATTATTATCCTCACTCATGAAAGTACTCATGTTACAGTGACTTTTTCCCAGCACTATCAGGTTACATAAAAATGAAACTCTTTAGGGAGGGACAATTTAGTAAACTGTGTTGTAGCACATTATTTTGGTGGTGGAGGTGGGGATTATTGGGGAGAATGGGAGGGAGAGGTGTTTGTGTTATTCTGTAAAAAATAGCTTAAGTTTTATATCAAAGGATTTCTTTGTGATTCATTCCATAACCTATTTTAGGGATATGTTAGGGATAAGTTTATAACAGAATATATTCCAGTTTTTAAAAACTGACTTGTTTTAATACAGTCCTACGTTTGCCCTCACTTACATGAATACTTTACTCAAATATTCTAAAGCGGTCATGCTGTTTTCAGGCCCAAGAGAATTAAGGGTTGAATGGTGCTTTTAAGTGGTTTTTTAAGCCAGCTCCCTTTCTACCAGAATCTCCTAAAAATTACCACACTGATATCTGGGCAGAGAAATGTATTTAGGGAGTCTTAAGTGAATAGTTTCTAAAATGAAACTTTGGCATAGAGTTGGAAGCCATGTTATGTCTGTTACAGGGCAGCTTTTTAAAGATAAGCTTCTTCTTATCCAGTCTTCAAGAGTTTGCTCAGCCTTTTTAATGACTGTTGCTTCACCAACATCGGCACTTACTTTCCTAAAAGGAATATTAGGTGTTACTGTCCCAACCCTCCAGTTTTTAAACCTAATACCACCTTTTGGATCTACCCTATAGAATCTAGAGTTTCTTTGCCCCAGTCTGGAAAATGACTTAGAATGTTAAGATATGTAGGGATTTGGGGTTCACCCTGTGTAATTGACCTGAATAATATATATTAACATTGGAACCAATTAATTTTGGAAGCAGCATTTAAGTTTACTTAAATTTTGTGAATAAAGAAGCCTATGTAATTGATTGTTTTTTTCTTTACATATTAACTAGCCTTCATTACTACTTTGGTACATTGTGCTTATGTACATTCTTCAGTTTACTCAAAAAAATGCATGTAGTTTTCCTATTTTAATCCTTGTGTAAGATTGGAATTTATTAGGAAGGACATATTTGAAAATAATTTTGATCCTTTGATTTCATGCACTAGACACATTGAAAGTTATTTGTTTTTTTTTTTTTTTTTTTGAGACAGAGTCTCGCTTTGTTGCCCAGGCTAGAGTGAGTGCCATGGCGTCAGCCTAGCTCACAGCAATGAAAGTTATTCGTTAATATGGCATTATCTAGCACTTGTGACAGCTTTGCTTCAACTCTTTATCATATTGCAGCTGAGGTTAGCTTCCTTGTATGTGCTTCCAGTTGGAAATTATATTTTGTAATACAAGATACTTATTCATGGCATTGCCAGATGTGATACTTGACCATAAACAACTTCTGAATATATCCTAAAAACAGTATTGACTCCTAATTAAAGAGTCAACACATCATGCAGGGTTTTTTTGGTTACATTTTATTTTTCTGGTTAAGCCTTATACCAAAGTTATATTGATTATTTAAAAAACCAGACTGGCACTCTTTTTTTAAAAAATTAGTGAGACTTTTGAACATTTTTTAAACATAAGCCAAATGGCATTTGTAAGGAAGAAATCTTAGTCTTTTCATATTATCTACTTTATGGTTTCTGTTTCCCCACTTGTCCAGAAGGTGCTTGTATTTTTAGTTTGCTTTACACTTTGTTGCCCATAGTTGTATATTAGTGTGTGGGATAAAATTTAAAAAACAAAAATATCTCCTTAGCAAAATGTATTCATACCTTTATATTCAAACAAGAAAACTTATTTCTCAGAAGATAATTTGTCTAGATTAAATGATTGTGTTTTTCTGGGGATTTTAAGACCTATATAGATAAGTATTTTTCTTTGCAGATTAGATTGTTAGTAATAAAAATGATGTAATGTTTATGTGGAGTATAATCTTTTTATCTTAAAGAGTGAGTACATATACATTCACAGTAACATAGTCTAGGCTATCACCAAGAAACACTTATCAGAAGTGAAGGCCCATCTTGTAACACCTACAGGGTTACTGACTATATGATGAATTTGTTAAGAACAGGAGTTCTTAATTTTATCTCTATAGTTTACTTTGAAGAAACTTAAAAATGTTCTAAGGATATTTTTTGGCATATGCCAGAAGACAAGAATAAAGATGAAGAGGTTTACATTAATTTTTAATTGTCTTATAGTAGGCTTAGTTTAGTTTTTTATTTTTAATTTTGTGTATGAACATATGAAGAAGAAAATATTGCTGAACTCTTCCAATTAAAGGATACTGACTTGTTCCAATTGATACCAAGCTAAACTCTACATAACATTGATTTTATAGTAAAAGATTAACATTGAGGTTATAGTCTTTTCCTCTTGATTAGAAATTCAAGGATAGGGCAGAAAATAGAGTAATTATTAGCTACTTCCAGTAAAACAATAGCTTGAAAAGGGAAGAAAATATATTCTCTTTATGTAAACCACATTTTTAAAAAGTGGTTTAAAATGTTCATAATATCTCTAAATTTTAGACCTAAAAATGATCTATATTTATATTTTTGGGTAACCTGTTCATTTTAGAATGAGTTTTATTTTCCCCTAGGATATGGAAATTATTTATATCAATGTAATTTTTTTCTTGATTTCTCAGAAATTTTTCTGTAACTATTTTTTACATAAAATAAAAACCATACTATTAAGGTATCAGCTGTAGGTGGCACTAGAGATTTGCTTTTTAGTGCTCTCAGGTTTGAGACATTTCCAAAATAAACTTCAAATGAGCCATAGTGAAATAATTGCTTGATAAATTTGATGACCATAAAACCATTCTACCCTAATTAAATTAAAAAAAATTGGAAATGCCATGGTATACGCTTTAGAGTTTGACTTTTAGACTTGGATTTGGGACAACAGCATAGTCGTTAGGCTTTTAAGTTTTGTCTCACTGAAATCTAGACTTGGTTTGAAGAAATCTTAATATAGCTTGATTATGGAAGTAAAGGGAAATCATTAGCTTTCTGTGTATATTTCAAAAACATTCATATTATAGACAGCTACTTTTAAGAAATAGCAGTTCCTGTAACTTTGCAACCTGAAATGAAAGACCAAGCAGTTGTGTTATTCAAACGTCCCCCCCCCCCCCCCCCCCCCCCCCCGGTTGGCTGGAATGTCTGTATCATTGAAACATGGGCACATCAAAAATCTCAAACCTAGACAAGACCATTTCTGTCTTGCAAACATATTATTGTTTGAAAGTTTTCTTGTGACCCCAAAACATTGTTTATTCTTTTTGTTTTTTTAAAACTAAGTGAATCATTGGGGAGATGAGGACTTCACTTGATAAAAGTAGCACAGGCATTACCAGTGAGGATAAAGAATTATGAATTAAAGATAGGAAGAAGTCAGCTCTCCTTAAGGACAGCCGTAGTTTGGAAGGAAATGCCATTATTGAGGAATGGGGTATTTGACATGACTTTTAAAACATCCTGTAAGGATTGAAACTAATCGTTCTAATTTTTATATTTTCAACATCAAACTAGAACCTCTGGTATATTTTGAGTTGGCCCTATCACCTTTATTACCTTTAACTTTTTAAAAGGAGTTTGACACTATTGTTGGTGCTACTATTATCAGTATAAGTAGCACAAAGTCTTTAAATCATTAAAGAACATACCTAAATCCTTCTAAGTCAAACATATCACAAATCGCTAGCCTGAAGAAGGAAAAAGGAAACTTAATGATGATTATTTGAAGTGAGCATTTTAGCTTTTCTAACAATGGGTTAAAAAGTATGTAAAAAAAAAAGATTATTTCTCCCTTAAATTGCTGTTTACTTATTTGCCATTTTATTCAAAGGTAATTACAGATATTCTGTACTTCCACCCTCCACCCTTGGCCTATTGCTTCTGAAAATTCTTTTTAAACTAGAAAAATGGAAGCTTTTTATAGAGTCATAAATCTCATGTGCCTGGACTTTCCTATAGGTTAGTGAAGTAATTTCTTAGCTAAAATGTGGTAAAGGAAAAACATTTACAAGGAAATAGGGAATTAAAAAAAAATCCAGCCTGCATACAAATTATGTTAAGCCAAAATATTGATCTTTATTTGGGAAAACAAGTTTATCTAAAATACATGGTCATTGGCAAGGAAATCCACACTGAGAAATACATAGATTTTTTTTTAGCGGAGTCACTGGATACCATGAATCAGAATATTTTGAGGTACAATTATGTAGTTAGGATGGTTAATAAACAGTTTGAGAGGCTTCATTTTGTTGGTTTTTGAACTACATTTTTGTTACTTTTATTGGTTTTTTTTTTTGTTTGTCTTTTAAAAGGATTTGTTGGATAAATCTTACCAATTTTATGTGATTTTAGATCTATGGTAAGGTAGCTGTAACTTAGATGCATCGTGTCTGATCAGATTATCTCAGAAATCTGACCACCCTCCACATTGTTAATCTGTACTTTCTTTGTTCTATGTAGTATTCTATACTGACAAATGTCAGTTGTCCTTTATTTTCTTCCTGATGGTTGCTCCCCACCCCCAATATTTTCTCATTCATACTAGAGAGGAAATATTTGAAGTTTAAATGTTTCATTTTCATAGAATATTCTTTTCTTTGAAAACTTGCTTGATGTTGAGCTTATGGAAGGGTAAAGAGGGAAAACATGCAAAGTATCAGAAAACCAAATATTGAAAATTTAGGCTCACTTTTGACAATTGAAAAGAAATAAAAGTTTTTTTGTTTGTTTTTTTCCTAGGTTTATGGTTGGCTGTGGGAGATGTGATGACTGGTTTCATGGTGATTGTGTTGGGTTAAGTCTTTCTCAAGCACAGCAGATGGGAGAGGAAGACAAAGAATATGTCTGTGTAAAATGCTGTGCTGAAGAAGATAAAAAGACTGAAATATTAGATCCAGATATTTTGGAAAATCAAGCCACAGTTGAAGTCCATAGTGAAGATAAAACAATGGAATGTGAAAAGCTTGGGTTATCAAAACATACAACAAATGACAAAAGCAAATACGTAGATGATACAGGGAAGCACAAGGTCAAAATTTTAAAACGGGTGAGCTTTTCATTAATTTTTTAATAATTGAAAAATTTCAATAATTTTCATTATTTTGTTATTTGAGAACTTTGTATGGACTGACCATGAGAATTTTGAAATTTCTCTTTAGGTTTTAATATTCCGTTGTACTTTTCAAATTTATTTTTCCTTAAAAATCAATAGATTCTTATTTAAGATTTTTTGGCTATCTTGGTGAAACCAGGTTAAGTCACTTCTTCATAATATGTCTCTTATTATGAAGAGACAGTCTTGTGCTACCTTCTAGTCTCTTGTTTGGTAGTTGAGTTTTCTGTTTTGGGGTATGTCTGATCTGTGGTCTTAAGTGTAAATCATACTTGCTAAGTTTTTAAAAAAGGCTTTTTCAGTCTATAATTATCTCTAAATCCTTTAACCATGTAGCATTATTATTTTCAAGTGGAAGAATTATAATATTTTTCTCTGTAAGGAAAAGTGATTCTTTTTGTCTCATTTGCTTAGAACTCTCACTTCATTATTTTTCTCTTAAAATGTGGATTCTTAAATTAAAAGTTGTCAGTTTTTCCTGGTTTTGTATTTTTGACTACATTCTAAAAGTATCTTCTAAATAAATTTTCAAGATATTTAGTCTTTAACAGAAATATATAAAGGACACAGCATTTTATCTGATTAACTTTTTTTAATCCTCATTGTCTATCTTTTCGTTACCTGTGACAAAAGAAAAATCTAAGCATTGATTGGTTATTCTTACAGAATACTGCTGGAGAGGAAACACTCTAGCAACAAATGTATGTGGATAAACAAGAATAAGAATACAAAAAACAACATGAATTTTAGAGTTGGGAGCAATCTTAGAAATCTTTTAGTCTAACTATTCTGATTTATTAATATTTTCTAAATATTTCTAGGAAGTGATGAGATAATTTTTATTTGAAAACCGTTGCAAGGGAATACATCTTTATTTTTAAACAGCTCTAATTGTTAGAAAGTTCTTCAGTTTCAATTGAATTTTGCATCCCTGAAAACTTTTTAGTTTTCTGAAACTTCCGTGTTAATTTTCCAAACATTGTATGGAAGGTAATACAGATTGAAGAGCATAAGCATATTTTCTCCAAAATCTTTCCCACTATTTATAAACTGAGTTCTTTCAGATACTCTTTGTATAGCAAATCTGGACTGAGTTCCAGTTTGCCAAATCCTTGTGGCATCTGATTTTTTTTTTTTGTCTGCTAAGACTTTTTGAAAACCAGATTCTGTCGGATATTTGTTATTACTTTGTTGATTTGATGAGCTCAGTCATTGATAGCTGAGAGCACCATTAAGAATAGTGTATAGCATGTCTTTATTTTATTTAAATAAATTATTTATTTATTTTTGAGACAGAGTCTCACTTTGTTGCCCAGGCTAGAGTGAGTACCATGGCGTCAGCCTAGCTCACAGCAAACTCAATCTCCTGGGCTCAAGCGATCCTACTGCCTCAGCCTCCCGAGTAGCTGGGACTACAGACATGCGCCACCATGCCCGGCTAATTTTTTTTTTTTGTATATATATTTTTAGTTGGTTAATTAATTTCTTTCTATTTTTAGTAGAGAGGGGGGTCTCACTCAGGTTGGTTTTGAACTCCTGACCTCGAGCAATCCGCCTGCCTTGGCCTCCCAGAGTGCTAGGATTATAGGCGTGAGCCACCATGCTCGGCCTATAGCATGTCTTTAGAATAGTACTATTAATCATCACCTCTTGTGTACAACTACTTGGCAGTTTAGAAATATAGCTTGTTGTATTGTCATTTAGCTGAATTGTCTCCATCTTGCTTAAAAAGACATTATAAAATACTAACATTTTTAATGTTCTGAAAAACTCCTCTATCTAGTCTCTTTGTCAGAAAAGGAACTGAGGTTAATCTGATTTTATAAATACATGTACCATCCCAAATGATCACTGCTTCCTTTTATTTTTGGTGTGAACTGTTGGATCTTATTTGGACTTGTCTGATATTAGTTTATGGAATTTGTGTTTCAAATGTCACTTCTTATGCCTAGATTTTAATGTTGAACTATTTACTGAGTTTCTATTGTATGCCAAGCCTTGGGTATATAACATTGAAATATGTTCCTATTCTCAAGTCTAGTTGGGGAGGTAAAAAAAAATACACAAGCTAATAAAAAATTAGAGGATTCCTACTCTAGAGAAATTCATTTTTTTGTATGTACTCTATCTTAAAAACCTATGGTTATATGTCTGTACACAGTGTTCCTTTCACATTAGTATGATGTGATTAATTTCTTCCAAGGGTCTCAGAATTCCACTTTCACTAATGATTCTTTATGAGATATAATTAGAACCAGAGTCACAAGTCCCCTGATGATTAATTCTACCTCATGTGAGTTAAAATTGCCAATAGGCACACAAGAACTTAATTGATGCACTTATAATGTATCAATTATCACTTATGTATCATTTATGTATCAATCACTTATGAATGTGACTTCATTTGTAGTAGAAATACAGTGAAAAATATATTTTCTCCACAATTTCTTCCTTCTTTTTCCATATCCATAGCCAGCTGAGAGAACTCTTACTACTTTATATCTATTTTTCTTTCTAATACATTATTTTTTTTCTTTTTTTGGATTCAATCTTTAGGATCTAATACGTTATTGAGAACATGATCTCTGTGTTCTTTGTTTCTCCCTTATCAGTTGTTATGTGTTCTACATAAAATAGGTGCTTTAAAATTGGATTTTGAACGAAAGAGTGAATCTCATTTTTCCAATAATTGAGAGCTATTTCTGTACATCTTAAAATATTTAAACATTTACTGGGCTAAAGAATGGAGTATGTTTGCTATCTTAATAGATTATAATATTAATTAGGTTTAATTTTCTCATCCATGTACAGTTGTATCTTGCTTTATATTTAAAGATTTTTAATAGTTTTCATTCTAATGAATTAAGTACTATTTTTGCAGGAGTCTGGTGAGGGCAAAACTTCATCAGACTGTAGAGATAATGAAATTAAAAAGTGGCAGCTAGCTCCTCTTCGTAAGACGGGACAACCAGTTTTACCTCGGAGATCCTCAGAAGAAAAAAGTGAAAAAATGCCAAAAGATTCTACAACGGTTATTTGCATAGGAGAAAAAGCTTCAAAATCAGGTAGTGAGATTAATAGAATTATTATATACTAATACATTTTATTTCATATGCAACTAAATATTTTTAGATATTTAAAAAATTTTAATATTTTAATGGCAATAAAAATAGTTTAGGTGATTGGCCTTACTTGTAATTAAAAAATATTGCTCTAAATTCTGGGGAAAGACTAGTGAACTTAATATAAGGTCCCTCCCCTCATGGCATTTAAGTACTAATGGGAGAAGGCAGATCATACATTGATAAGTAAGAAATGGTATGTTATTTTAGAGCCTATGAATAGAAAGTGGAGTAATGAGATAGTCACAATCGGAGAGAGTGGTGGGAGCTTCTGTTTTAGGTGATGTGGAAGAGGTAACATGTGAGGTAGATTGGAAGGGATGCAAAGATTTTTTGGAGAAGGGACTAGGTAAGGGCCACAGCAGATATGAAGGCTTTGAGGTAGAAACAAAGTTGGCATTTAAGGAGCAAGAAAGTCACTATGGAGTGATTGGACAGTAGTGCATGAAGGATAGAATACTGATGGAAGATGAGTCCAGAGAAAATTATGTAGGATCTTTGGAGCAATCACAAAGAGTTTATATTTTGTTCTGAATATTATGGAAATTGTTTAGAGGATTTTGTACAAGGGAATGATGGGTTATTGTGGTAGCACTGTACAGTTTAGATTGTAGGTGGTTAGGACCAATTAGGAATCTATAGCAGTATCCTAGAAAAGAAATGATGGTAGCTTGGAACAGAGGAATGATAGAGAGGTAGTGAGAAGTGATCAGATTCAGATACATTTAAGAAGAGAATTGACAGAATTTGCTGATTGATTAGATATAGGTAGGTGAAAGTAAAAGTCTTAGAGGATTATTGGATAAATGTTGGTGCCATTTACTGAGATGACAAAGAGAAAAAATTGGGGGAAGAAAATTGAAAAATTATGTTTCAGCCATTATCACTTTGAGATTCCTGCTAGAAAATCCAGGTGGAGATGTTGGAGTAAACCTTTGGCTGATGAGTCTGGAGCTTACAGAAGACTTTAGGGGCCAGTACATAAATTTGAAATTTATTAGTGCATAGTTGTTAGTATAGGTTGACATCCCAAATCCGAAAATTCAAAATCTGAAAGTTTTTAAGAATTGACATAATGTTCCAATGGACATTTCGGATTTTCAGATTTGGGATACTCAACTGGTAAGTACAATGCAGATATTCCAAAATCATAAAAAAAAAAAACACAAATTGGAAATACTCTGGTCTCAAGCCTTTCAGAGAAAGGATAATCAACCTATATTTAAAAGTATGGACCTAGATGTAAACAGCTACAAAGTTTGATAATGAAGAGTTGGAAGCAGAGACCTTGGGGAGCACTGGCCTTTAGAGTTGGGGAGAGGAAGGATCAGTAAGGGAGACTAATGGGTAGCCTCTGAGGAAAGAGGAGAACTAGGGACTGTGGTGTCTGGAAGCCAGATTAAGTTTCCAGAAGGAAGGAATGATCAACTGTGTCAAATGTTGTCTGGACATCTATAATAATTAGATAAACACAGATTGTTAAATCTGTAACTTAGAAAAATGAAGATCATTGGTGACTTTGACTAGAATGATTTTGGTGGAGCAGTAGGGACAAAAGCTAATTGTAGTGGCTTATGGAAGAATGGAAAGGTGAGGAACTAGAGGAATTGATTATAGAAAACTTTTTCAAAGTTTTTCTCTTTAAGGGAACAGAAATGGTGGGGTCGCTAGAGTTAGAACATGGGGTCAAGGAATTTTTTTTAAAGCAGATATTGTAGCATGTTTCTAAGAATACGGATCTGGTAGAGAGAGAGAGACATACACAGAGAGAGAGAAAGAAATTAATGACATAGTTGAGAGAAGTGATAGTTGAGATGTGAAATCCATGAAGAGAAAAGAGGGGATGGGATGCACTCCACATGGATGGAGGCAGAGGTTTGTTATAGAAAGGAACAGTTATCTGTTGTGGTAATAGGGAAGATTGTACATGATAAGAGAGAGAACTGATACAGGTAGGTTAGATTTGGTGGTGGGAACATGTAATAGCTGAGAGTTTTTTTGTTTTCTTAGTGAAATATGAAATGAGCAAATCAAATGAGGTTGAAGTTGAGAAGAAGGTTTACTGGTTTCAGAAGAGAGGAGAAAAGTTATGAAACAAATGTCTTGAAAAGTAGGAGAGCAAATTTATTGGAAAAAGTTAGGATTAGGGCAGAAGGTTTAGTTACTTAGTAGATATTTGTATTTATAAATTAAAAATGAGATCTTTCTGTACCAGTGCTTATTTTTCTCAAATTATCTTTAGCTGTTAGTAGCCTATTTGGGTTAAGGATAAAAGTTGGTTTTCACCAGGGTTGTGCTTTTGCAACAGATATTTGAAGGAGAGAGTATAAAGGTGTTAAGTACACCAGGGAGTGGTAATAGTGTTGGACTATCTCATACAAGTTGATAATGTGGGAAAGTGAAGTCATGAATATGGTAAAAATGATAGATTTAATAATTGTAGGAATGATATTCTAGAATAAATGAGCTGATCTGTTAGGTCAGTAGTATAACGTTTAACATTGAGATTTTGGAGATACACAGGAGTTAGTAATGATAGAATGAAAAATCATTTGAAAAGCTTAACATTCATATTTTTTTTTTAACATTCATATTAGTAATATTAAGAAGTATTAAAAACAGAAATTCATCAATTTTATGGTATTAGTAAGGTCATTAAATTATCTTCTCACCTAATACATTCAGATTGAATTTTCTAAATAGGTTTTTAAAAGTTAATGAATGTATATATGTGAAAAGTAACTAGCTTTAAAAACCATTGTCTAAATTGGAAAAAAGGCATATACATTTTATAGCTTTAGGGCCACTTTTTTGTCACTATTCATTTTAATTAGAATTTTAGTGTCAGGAATATTTCAATATGGAATGTGGGTTCTGATCTTATATGTAATAGTGACTTTTAATCAGTCAGTTTTGTTTATAAACTTATATTGTGCATTAAAAAGAAATATTTTTAGAAACAATTTATGAGTTTTGATATTTATTTAAATTAGGTACTCATGAGAAGCAAGAGATAAAGAAGAAAAAAGTTGAAAAAGGAGTACCTAATGTGTATCCTCCTGTTGCTTCTACTTCCAAGCCTTCTGCAGATCAGATCAGACAAAGTGTCAGACATTCTCTCAAAGACATTCTTATGAAAAGGTAACACATATTATTAATCTAGAAGATTGAATAATACAGCTTCATGTATTTGAAAAATAATTGAATTGTTCTACTTTTAAGACTTACAGATTCAAATTTGAAGGTACCAGAAGAAAAGGCGGCAAAAGTTGCTACAAAAATTGAAAAAGAGCTTTTCTCTTTTTTTCGGGACACAGATGCTAAATATAAGAACAAATATAGAAGTTTGATGTTCAATCTGAAAGATCCTAAAAACAACGTAAGTATGTTTTGTTAATGTCTATGGATATTTTTCCAACTTTCCTGAATATATAGGTATTTAACATTGTAATATAATAGATCTATAATTTATTATTAATTGCAGTGAGATTGTCGAATTTCTTCTAAGTTTAGAACATGTAATTGCAATAAAATCTTTTTGCTACTGAACTGCGTGATGAATTATGTATAGTAATGAGTAGTGTTATCCAATTAGTCTGTTGAAATGCTAAACATGTGTCCACTTGATTTATGTGAATTTTTTTCTTTACTGTTTTTTGAATAATTCAGTTTATTTAAAAATTCATTTATATTCTTTAAAAACTCTGTTAAGCTAATATTCATAACACTGCATTATTACTTTTGACTTAAATCTGAAAATAGAGCTGCATTCCTTAAGAAAATAAATTACATTTAGATAAAAACTTTTTATTTTTATTTTTATTTTTTTTTTGAGACAGAGTCTCACTTTCTTGCCCAGGCTAGAGTGAGTGCCATGGCGTCAGCCTAGCTCACAGCAACCTCAAACTCCTGGGCTCAAGCAATCCTTCTGCCTCAGCCTCCCGAGTAGCTGGGACTACAGGCATGTGCCACTATGCCTGGCTAGTTTTTTCTATATATATATGTTAGTTGGCCAATTAATTTCTTTCTACTTATAGTAGAGATGAGGTCTCGCTCTTGCTCAGGCTGGTTTCGAACTCCTGACCTTGATCAATCTTCATGCCTCGGCCTCCCAGAGTGCTAGGATTATAGGCATGAGCCACCGCGCCTGGCCCATTTAGATAAAAACTATCTAAAGCATTTTTACTGAACTAAATATAACTTTGGTTCCAAATATCTTTTAGCAGTGGAATAAGTATTAATTGAACCCCTAATCTTTTCTTGGGATTTCTTGTTTGGAACTTAGAAGAAATCTAAAAGCTGTGAGTAATGGGGTGGGGGGAAGAGAGAGAGAGGGAGGGAGGGAGGGAGGTGTGTATGTGTGTGTGTGTGTCAGTGTCAGCACCAAAAGTAGGCCTTTAATTAGTACAGTAAGCAAAAGTCATGCCAGTGAGCATTTTAAAAGTTCAGAACATGGTTGGTCTCTTTCATGTGGCGTTTACCTAGGTTTACCAGAAGTTTTTGCTACAGTTGATTCTAGGTAACAAAATGTAATTAGGTGCAGCTTCTTTGCCTACAGGGTTTTCATATAAGTGATATACATTTTTATAAGGATATTTGCTACAGTATGTGATTTGAGGTATTTTTTTTGAAGTATGCTAACAGCTACTTAAGAAAAATGTACATTGTACAATCTGCCATCATGGCCCAGGGGGATCAAATACTTCTTGAATCATATAATCTAGAAGCATTACTTCAGTAATTAATTATTTATATCCTTTAGGTTTCTTTCTTGCAATTGGTTCTTTGCTCCGGAGTCCAGCCTGTCAGGATTTAAATACGTAAAATCTTAAAAATATGGAAGACATTACATTGAGTAAAGCTCTCTTATGCAGTACTTTGCTATACTGTAAATTGGTTATTATGATAGTTAGATTGCATTCCTGTGTAGACTTAATACAACTTTTGGATAGGTGTTGAATTGGTTCCACTGTGTATGCTTCTCCATTATGTGTTGATTTTTATATGAAATGTATATTTTACTGCTTTTAGATAAAGTCCTAGAATACAAAGCAGTCATTTATTCTCTGTGTAGTAGGTAATATATAAATCATTAAATATTTGTAAATCAGGCTTAAAAAATTTTATCTTTATTGCAGGTTCTGTACAGTAGGTTTTGTTTTTTAAATATGTGTCTCTATTTCCTATTTTTACATCCTTCCAGATATTATTTAAAAAAGTACTGAAAGGAGAAGTAACTCCTGATCATCTTATAAAAATGAGTCCAGAAGAACTAGCTTCTAAAGAGTTAGCTGCTTGGAGACGAAGAGAAAACAGACATGTAAGATTATCTGTAAATACACGTTTGACTATCAAAACCTATATTTTTCAGCCATGGGAAAAATTATACAGAGCTAATTCAACACAGATTGCAGAGTAACACAGACGTTCTGTTATGCACTGCTTCTAGTTACTTGTTATCCATCCTCTAGTTCTTAAATTCTGTTGTTTTTCCTAATCTCTCCAGTTTTTTTCCCTCATTTCTTCCAGTTATCAGGTTACAGAATTACCTTGTGTTTTATTATATTTTGTAAATCAAAAGGATGGGAAAATAGGTACATCTTTTCTTAATCAAACATCTGTACTTTTTCAAAAGTACTGTTTGAAGGTATTATGAATATAGGTAATTTTTAGAGCCAGATGAATTTAAGTCAAAAAACATTTGTATAACAATCCCTTACTATTCAGTTTCAAGTGCCAAAAACTCTGAAAAACAAGAATTTTTCCCGTATTTACTTTATTGATAAAACATGACTTGCATTGCCATGTATGAATGTTTGTATTCACGGAAATACTGTATATTATGTGGTACTGTCTCACACCAAATATTATGTAATATATAGGGTATGCACCATATTGCATTTTTAAAACTGAAAAATTCTGTTCAGTCACAGTTGTCAGAGATGAAGTTGAAATACCTTTAAAGATTAAGTGACTGTGTGACTTAGAACTGTTGTGACAGTAAGATAGCCATGTTGTCCAATATTTTTATTACAGTGGCCTAGGAATATTAGCCCCCTATTCTAGAAAATATTAGTTTCTTATAGTTCATATTAACTCTGCATGTTTTACATGATTCTTTTGTCCATAATACTTACTTGTGTCTTGGGCACTAAACCTTCATGTAGATCTATGCCAGATCTAGTGTGAAGCTCAAGAGGCCTTGATTTGATATGTCATACTCACACATTTTTCACCTTCACCCTGTGTAGTTTCTCCTCCTCTTTTATTTTGAAAATAATATCACTTCCTCTTCTTTCCCTCTTCTTATCACAAATATACACATACCTATTCTGCTTTGGAACTGTGGCTTCAAGTATCATCTGCATCAGAGACCAGCTTGTTCTTTCTTTAGGCCACATACCTGATTTCTTTCTTTAATGGATGATTTGCACTTAACAAAGGCAAAATAAGTGAGCAGACCCATCTTACCCTCCCTATCCCATTCCACTCCCAGCTAACTTTATACTACTTCTTGCTATGCTTGCTTAATTAAGTTTTTTGTTTTGTTATTGAGCTTGTTCAACTGAATTATCAATGTCCCTAAGCAGGCTCAAGTTAGGAGATAACTAATAGAGGACTGCCAGATTATTTTTGCTGTGAATAAACTGCTGTTTTAGGGAGTGGTAGAACATCAAGTTGGGAATTTAAGAGCAAGATATTTCTTACTTCCCTGTGGCAGCTGCTAAAAAGTGCAAACAGATTTCAAATGTATATATAAAGTTTCACCACTTCACAAATTACATTGCACTTAAATTGCCTTCTGTTATAATGTATATGTGACCTCCTCATGGCTGAGGTATGGGGTCTAACCCTATTCTTATAACCTCAGCATTTTAAAATAGTTTGGCATATTTAAGCGCTCAGTGTAAGTTTGTTTTATGAGAGATTACCTAAAGATTAAAAGTCATCTGTGATGATTCGTTTAGTTTTAGGTAAGCTCCTATTATTTAAAGTGTACATTTGGAAATTCATATTTTGCATTTAATATTTATGTTAATATATTTTTGGTAGACCATAGAGATGATTGAGAAAGAGCAGAGAGAAGTGGAAAGACGACCAATCACAAAAATAACTCATAAAGGTGAAATAGAAATTGAGAGTGATGCCCCAATGAAAGAACAAGAAGCAGCTATGGAGATTCAGGTAAAGATAGATATGTCATGTTTTATAGCTCAAAACATAGATTCAGAAAAGGATTATTTGCCTAATGTTTTCAAAGTAGAAAGATTAAACATGTATCTGTTTTAAAGTTGCCAATCATATTGGTTTAATGGTTTTTTGAGAGTACTTAGAGTATTGATTCTCTTAGTGGGCAGACTGCACGATATTATAGGTACCTGCTAAACATTTGTTACAATGTACATTCCTGGGGTGCTTTGACTTGGTGAATTTCTTAGTAGGTTTAGAAATCTGTAGATGCTTCTTAGGCAGACCGTTATTTGATGCTGGTGTTTCTTTTTCTCAAATATCAGTGAGGAAATGATTCGAAGTTTTGTTAGAATCCTTGAGAATGAGGAACATCTTGAGTTTTTGTTCTGAATCATAATAGCTACCATTTATTTTTTTAAAATATAGTAAAAAAAAACCTGTGAATGGAACAGTTTCATTTTGTAAACAATCAATGCGAAATATACATTTATTTTTATAATTGAGACCAAATTTTATTTGCTAAAACTAATTTTTACTCTCATTTATGTTAGGAACCAACTGCCAATAAGTCATTGGAAAAGCCGGAAGGATCTGAAAAACAAAAAGAGGAGATTGACTCCACATCTAAAGATACCACTAGCCAACACAGACAGCATCTTTTTGATCTTAACTGCAAAATTTGCATAGGTAATTGAAAATTTTTCTTTCTAAAATTTTACATTCATTGTGAAAGGGAGATACTTGTATACTAGTATTTGTAATTTAAGTAGGTTTTGTTTTCCAAGTGTTGACACTGAAGCACCAACCTAGTCTTTTTTAGCAGTAGCACATTTGTGTGTGACTGGTTTTCTGGGTTGAGATACCATTTGATACTGTAGTATAGTGTACTATCTAGAGTTAGTTTTACTATATGTGATCTGAGCTTAAAAACTTTTGCCAGGGTCAAATAACAAGAATTTAATTATTAGAATGAACATCAGAAATTGTAGGCAGTTGTGATGATACTGTCATTTACTAAAGTGAAGGAGTAAAATAGCATTCATATTTTATATATAAAGCATTAAAAAATCAGAAATTGAAATTAATTTTTGATAAAAGACTTTTTATTTTTTAGAGAAATTTTAGGTTCATAGCAAAATTGAGGGAAAGATATAGAGATTTCTCTTATAACTCCTGCACCCGACATGTGTTTAGCTTCCACCATTATCCGCATCCCCCACCAGAGTGGGTACAGTTGTTATAATTGATGAACCTGCCACATGTCATAATCACTCAAAGTCCATATTTTATATTAGGTTCACTCCTGGTATTGTATATTCTGTGGGTTTGGACAAATGTGTAATGTGAATCCAGCATTATGGTGTTGTGCAAAGTATTTTCACTACCCTAAAAATCCTGTGTTCTGTTAATCCCTGCCCCACCAACCCCAGGCAAACACTAATCTTTTTACTGTCTCTATAGCTTTGCCTTTTCCAGAATAGCATATAGTTAGAATCATATGCTAGTATGTACCATTTTCAAATTGGCTTCTTTCACTTAGTAATATGCATTTAGGCTTCCACCATATCTTTTCATGGCTTGATAGCTCATTTCTTTGTAGCATTGAGTAATATTTCATTGTCTGGATATTTAGTTTATTTATCCATTCCTTTACTGAAGGACGTCTTGATTACTTCCAAGTTTTGGCATTTATGAATAACACTGCTATAAACTGTACATGGAATTTTGTATGGATATAAGTTTTCTATTCCTTGGATAAATACCAAAGAGCACAATTGTTGGATTGTATATTATAAGGAACTGCCAAACTGTCTTCCAAAGTGGCTGTACCATTTCACATTTCCACCAGGATTAAATGAGAGTTTCTGTTGCTCCACATCCTTGTCAGCATTTGGTGTTGTCAGGTTCTGGATTTTGGCCATTCTAATAGATCTATACTGGTATATCATTCTTGTTTTGCTTTTTGGTTTCCTGATAGCATGCTTGGAATATCTCTTAAGATAACACAGCTTATATGCCATCTGCGTATCTTCTTTGATGAGATGCCTTTTCAGGTCTTTATCCCATTTTTTAATCAGGTTTATTTTTTTATTGTTGAACATAGTTCTTTTACATTTTGGATAGTAGCCATTTATCAGATATGTCTTTGGCAAATACATTTTCTCAGTCCATGGCTTGTATTCTCATTCTCCTGACATTGTCTTTTGCAAAGTAAATTTAATGGAGTCCAACATATTAGTTCTTTCTTTCATGTATCCTGCCTTTGGTTTTTTTTGTTGTTGTTGTTCACAGTTCATCTAGGTTCTCTCTTACGTTATCTTCTTTCGTGTTTTACGTTTAGGTCTCTAATCCATTTTGAGTTAATTTTTATAAAGGAAGAGTAAAAGATTTATGTCAAGATTCTTTTTGTTTTTTATTTTTTGCATGTGACTGTTTAATTGTTCCAGAAACATTTTTTAAAAAAATATTTTATTTTAATAAATTTAGGAGGTACAAGTTGAATTCCATTACATATATATATTGTATAGTGTATATATACAATATATATACATATATAGTATAGTGTATATATACAATATATATACATATATATTGTATAGTGTATATATACAATATATATACATATATATATTGTGTGTATATATATATATTGTATAGTGGTGAAGTCTGGGCTTTTGGTGTACCTATCACCCAAGTAGTGTGCATTGTACTCCATAGGTAATTTTTCATACCTCTCACCCTATATCACCCTCTCCCTTTTACAGTTTCTGATGTCCATTATACCCACTCTGTGTTCCCTTGTGTAGCCATTGTTTAGCTCCCACTTACATAAGTAAGAACATACTGCATTTATTTTTCTGTTCCTGGATTACTTCACTTAGGAAAATGGCCTCTAGTTCCATCCAAGTTGCTGTAAAAGACATTATTTCATTCTTATTGCTGAGTAGTACTCCATGGTATATATGTGCCACACTTTCTTTATCCACTCCTCTGTAGATGGGCACTTAGGTTGATTGCATATCTCTGCAGGTATCTTTTTGATAATAATGATTTCCTTTTCTCTGGGTAGATACCCGGTAGTGGGATAGCAGGATCGAATGGTAGATCTGCTCTTAGTTCTTTGAGAGAAATCTCCATACTGATTTCCATAGAGGTTGTACTAATTTACATTCTCATCAACAGCGTCTAAGTGTTTGCTATTCACTGCATCCGCACCAACATCTATTCTTTTTTTTTTTTTTTGAGACAGAGTCTCACTCTGTTGCCCAGGCTAGAGTACTGTGGCATCAGCCTAGTTCACAGCAACCTCAAACTCTTGGGCTCAAGCAATCCTCCTCCCTCAGCCTCCTGAGTAGTTGGGACTACAGGCATGTGCCACTATGCCCGGCTAATTTTTTCTCTATATTTTTAGTTGTCCAGCTAATTTCTTTCTATTTTTTTAGTAGAGATGGGGCCTCCCTCTTGAACATCTATTCTTTTTAGACTTTTTAATAATGACCATTCTAATTTGGAGATACCATGGTATCTCATTGTGATTGTTATTTGCATTTCCTTGATGATTACTGAATTTGAGCATTTTTAAATATTTATTGGCCATTTGTATATCTTCTTTTGAAAAATGCCTATTCATTTCTTTTATCTACTTTTAAAGGGGGTTGGTTGTTTTTTTCTTGCTGGGTTCTTTGTTGATTTTATATGTTAGTCCTTTTTTGGACACATGGTTTGGGAATCTTTTTGGCCATTCTGTAGGTCGTATGTTTACTCTTTTGATCTGGATGTCTTTTATTTCTTTCTCTTGCCTGATTGCTCTAAGACTCTCAGTACCATGTTGAGTAGAAGTGGTGAAAGTGGGCATCTTTGTCTTATTCCAGTTCTTAGGAGGAATGCTTTCAGCTTTTCCTCATATATCATGTTGTTGGCTATGGGTTTGTCACATATGGCTTTTACAATTTTGAGGTATGTTCCTTCTATGCCTAGTTTGTTGAGAATTTTTATCATGAAGGGGGCTGGATTTTATTGAATACTTTTTTGCATCTGTTGAAACAGTCACATGGTTTTTGTTTTTAATTCTTTTATGTAGTGAATCACATTTATTTACTTGCATATGCTGAACCACCTCTGCATCCCTGGGATAAAATCCACTTGATCTTGATGTGTTATCTTTTTCATGTGCTGTTGGATTCAGTTTGCTAGTATTTTGTTGAGGAATTTTGCTTTTGTGTTCATCAGAGATATTAGTCTTTAGTTTTCTTTTTTCATTACATTCTTTCCTGGCTTTGATATCAGGGTGTTAATAGCTTCCCAGAATGAGTTAGGGAGGATTCCCTCCTTGATATTTTGAGCCAGTTTCAGTAGGATTGGCACCAGTTCTATTTTTGTATATCTGGTATAAGTCAGCTGTGAATCCATCTGGTCCTCAGCTCTTTTTTGTTGGGAGATTTTTAAATTACTGTTAAATCTCTCTACCCATTATTGGTTTATTTAGGAGTTCTAATTCTTCCTGGTACAATACTGGGAGGTTGTATGTTTTCAGAACTTCATACATTTCCTCTAGGTTTTCAAGTTTGTGAGTGTGTAGTTCATAATGGTCTTTGATGATATGTATTTCTGTGGTATCAGTTGTAATGTCTCTTTTTTCATTTCTTATTGTGTTTATTTGGATATTCTCTGTTCTTGGTTAGTTTAGCTAGCGGTTTTTCAATTTTGTTAATCTTTTCAAAGAACCCAATTTTTGTTTAGTTGATCCTTTGGATTGATTTTTTGGTCTCTAATTCATTTAGTTCTGCTCTGATCTTTTGTTATTTCTTTTCTTCTGCTAATTCTGGGTTTGATTTGTTCTTGTTTTTCATCTTCCTTGAAGTATGATAGGTTGTTAATTTGTGATCTTTCTACTTTTTTGATGTAGGCATTTAATGCTATGAACTTCTCTCTTAGCACTGCTTTTGCTGTATCCTATAGGTTTTTTGGTATGTTGTGCTTTTCATTCATTTCAAAAAATTTTTTAATTTTCATCTTTATGTTTAAACTGACCCTGTAGTTGTTCAGGAGCATGTTGTTTAATATCCTTGTGTTCGTATAGGTTCTAAAGTTCCTCTTCTGGCTTTATTCTGCTATGGGCTGAGATGACACTTGATGTAATTTTGATTTTTATTAATAAAAACTTGTTAAGACTTGTTTTGTGGCCTAAAATATGGTCTCTCTTGGAGAATGTTCCACGTGATGGTGAAAAGAATGTATATTCTGTAATCGTTGAGTGGAATGTTCTGTAAATGTCTGTTAAGTCCATTTGGTCTAAAGTCCAATTTAAGTCCAATGTTTCTTTGTTGATTTTCTGTATTGATTTGTCTTGTGCTGTGAGTGGGGTATTCACATCCCCCAATATTATTGTGTTGCTGTCTGTCTCTTTCTTTAGGTCTTGTAGTATTTGTTTTGTGAATCTTGGTGTTCCAACATTGGTTGCATATATATTTAGAATTGTTATATCCTCTTGCTGAATTGATCCCTTTATTTATTATATAATGACCTTATTTATCTTTTTTTTTTTTTTTTTTTACTGTTTTTGATTTAAAGTCTCTTTTATCTGATATAAGTATAGCCACTCCTGTTTGCTTTTTGTTTCTGTTTGCATGGCAAATCTTTTTCTGCTCCTTTACTTTTAATCTCTATATGTTTTATGGATAAGGTGAATGTTTTGTAAGCAGCATATAGTTGGGTCATGTATTTTTATCCATTTGGTCAATCTGTATCTTTAAGTGGAGCATTTACAATGAAAGTTGTTATGATATTGATATGTGAGGCTTTGTTCTTATCATATTGGTAGTTGATTTTTAGTTTTATAAATTCTTATTTCTTTTTTTATATCTTTTTGTGGTTTGTAGAACTTCTATCATGTTGCCATTTAATTCCTTTTTCTTCTAATGTTTGATTTTTTTATAAGACCTGTGAGTTTTATGTATTTGTGTGTTTTCATGATGGTACATATTGACCTTTTGTTTCCATATTTTATACTCATTTGCATATTTCCTGTAGGGCTGATCTAGTGGTAATGGATTTTTTGACCATTTGTCTGTGAAAGACTTTATTTCTTCTTCATTTATGAATCTTAGTCTGACAGTATATAAAATACTTGGCTAGCATTTTTTTTTTCCCTTTTAGCACTTTGAAAAATACAATCCCATTCTCTTTTTGGTCTGTAAGGTTTCTGCTTAGAGGTCTGCTATTAGTCTGATGGTGTTTCCTTTATAGGTGCTTAGACACTTTTCTCTTGCTAATTTTAAAATTCTTTCTTTTACTTCGACTTTAGTTATTCTGATTCTGATATGCCATAGTGAAGTCCTTTTTGTGTTGTATTTGAGGATCATTTGGCCTCCTGTCTCTGAATGTTTAAGTCTTTTGATAGTTCTGGGAAGTGTACATCAGTTATTTTCTTAAATAGGTTTTCTAAACTTTTCCATCCCTCTTCGTCCTCAGGAATACTGATAATTTGTAAGTTTGGTCACTTTATAGTCCTAGACATCTTGAAGGTAAAATTTTTTCCTTTTTTTTATCTGACTGGATTATTTCAAAAGACCTGTCTTCAGGTTCTGAGATTATTTCTTCATCTTGGTCTAGTCTATTCTCAAAGCTTTCTAATATCTTTTATATTTCCTTCAATTAATTTTTAATTCAGGAACTTCTGTTTGGTTTTCTTTTTATGGTATCTATTTCCTTGGTAAATTTCTCATTTATATGCTAAATTGATATTCTGATTTCTTTGTATTGGTTTTCAGATTTTTCTTCCATCTCATTGAGCTTCTTTAGTTAGAATCAATATTTGAACTTCTTTATCTGGTATTATGAGGAATTCTTTCTATTGAGATCCATTGCTGGACAGTTGTGGTCCTTTGGTGGTGTCATATTTCCGTGCTTTTTCATGTTTCCATTGATACTGCTCATGTGATGTAGCAGTTGCTTTTTGTGATTTTTTGAAATTGCTTTTGAAGGGAAGAATTTTTTTCTGAAGGTATATATGTGCTGTTGGTTGAGTATGACACTTTGGCCTTGATTTTGGGTGCCTCCAGTAGTTTGGTCTTAGTATGATTTCTTAGTCCTTACACAGGGTCAATGGTATCTGTAATTTCCTTGTTGGCTTAGGGAACAGTTACTAGTTGAGGCTGTGCTGATGTTTAGCTGGGGATCTGAATGATAGCTAAGCTAGTCTTTGTGCCCCAGTGATGTAAGGAATGGGCTGAATATACCTGATTTTAGGCTCCAGAATATCTTACACCGGCAACAGTGTTAGTGTGTCCTGGAGGGCCAATTCATGGGCCTTCACGTGGCTTGCTCAGAAGCTAGTAGTGGTGCAGAGGGCCAGATGTGTGGGTGGGCTCTCAGACTCCTGAACAGCTAGTGTGATGTGGAAGGTTTAGTAAGTTCAGTCACTTTATAGTCAGTAGTATAGGCAGTAGCAGTGGTGGAGCCATCCACTATGATGGACCCAAGTGGTCTGTTTTGGTGTTACTGGTAGCTGCAATGGATTTGGCAGGCTAGTCCCCAGTACCACAGCTGCCTGTTACAGGGCAATGGGTATTGTCATAAGTGTGCTTAGGGGAGCTTGATCTCTCCTGTCCTTCCCTGGCCAGGTGACAGCTGCAGTCACATCACCTTGACCCCAGCCTAAGGGCTGGGCATGGCCCAGTATTGAATTCTCAAAATGGCACTGGGTGTGGGCTTGCAGTGAAAGACGGCAGGGCCCCTTTCAGGAAAGCAGCATAGGTAAAAAATGGGGGAATGCTATCTACTCCGTTTTCAGTCTCATCTTATGGCATGGCAGTGGGAATTGTCCAAAGTATGTGTAGGGAAGCTTGGGCTTTCTTGTCCCTCCTCAGCTGGGTGGGGCTGCAGCAGCATCAGCTTGATCACAGCCTGAATGCTGGGTGCTGCCCAGCTTTAAACTCCCAAACTGGCACCCTGGTCCTATGGCTAGAAAGGGTTGAGTCTCTTCCAAGCAAATATTATGGGCAAGATGCTGGGTAGAGATTCAAATCTGTTGAATAAGTAGTGAGGCTCCCCATATCTAGGAGCTTCTCCCGGCTGTTAGCCTGTCCCTGGCTGGGCAAGTTTCCCTGAACCCTTTCCTTATCCACTTTTGATGTTTTCTGTCACTTCCCTGGTGAATCTTACTGTTCTCTCCTAGACGATATGTTCAAAATAGTAGAATCTACTTACTATTCAGGGTCCTATCCAGGTTCCTCTCCTAGTACATGCTTCCTGTGTCTAGTTGGCCATCTTGATCCTGTATCCCCAGCAGAATTAGTTGAAAAGACTCTATTTGTGCCATTGTATTGCCTCTGTTCCATTTTCAAAGATCAGGTAACTATATTCATGTGAGTTTATTTGTGGGCTCTCTATTTTGTTTCATTAATCTGTTTGTTTTTCTTTTGCTAATACCACAGCTATCTTGATTGCTTTAGCATTATAGTGAATCTTAAAATTGGGTTGTATCAGTCCTTAGACTTTGTTCTTCTCCTTCAAAGTTATGTTGGGTCTTTTACTCAGAAATTACCTTTCTGTAATATCTTATCTTAGTTATTCATTT
>VSMD01116798.1:0-51642 GCA_008750895.1 Mirza zaza | reverse complement strand
TTCTCGAGGACAGAGCAACTATTAGGAGGTGGCTCTGGTTTGTACTGGAAGCAGGGGCTAGGGTGAAGTAAGAAGCAAACGAAGGATACCTGTAAGGTACTGACATATATGTTCACTTGCACCATCCAAACCAGATGTGCTCACACTCCTGCCCGTGTGCCGTGATCTTCCAGGTCATCACTACACGGTTAAGTGAGGCAGCTGTGGCGTGCGAATGCTGCATTGCAGAGACGTGTGAGAAGAGTGCTACCAAAGTCATCACACGCAACATCCTTCATCCCAGGGGCGCACGTCTTCGAGGGGACAGCTCTAAGCCTTTCGTGGAGGCGTTGGAAAGGTATCCCAGCAGCGGTGGAATTTCAAGGGAGATTTGGTTTAGGAGCTTTCAGGCCTCTGAAGCAAGGGGATGGGGAAGAGAAAAAAGCAGAAACACAGGTTCATCTGTGAAGTTTTACATTAAGCACGACGAGCTGGACAGTGTAAGAATGTGGTGCTTTTTTTTTTTTTTTTTTTTGTCTCAAAAAGCCTGAGTCTCGGTGTGGAAAGGAGAGCTGAGCTGTCTGGGAACAGCTTTCTCACGGCTGCACTGTCAGGGAAGTCTTACCTGGGGAGTATGTTTTGTTCACTTATCAAGTGTTAGCCTCCAGGCACTCAGTTCATTTGGGGCTTGTTCCAGTTTGTCTTTAGTAGGATCCAGTTCACTTGCATTTTGAGGAAGAGCAAGTTGATCTCTGCTGGGCGGCGCTCAGCTGCTGGCTTTGCTGGAGGTGCTGGCTTTGAGTGGTCCACGCTTGCATCTCTCGCTCCTTGGTTGCCAGTCGGGTGGCAAGGGTGTGGTCCCTGCGTGCAGATTGCTGCTGCTGCTCTTTCACTTTTTCTGCAGCCTCCCGTAAGCCAGCTCTGTCCTTAGAGGTTAGGTCTGTGCACTCGCCAGCCAGAGCTTGTCCATCTGCCTCCTGGCGTCTCTGTCTTAGAATGAACGCATCTCGTGCCATAGCCGGGAAGTCTGTTTACCTTTCCGGGAAGGGGTTTTTCCTTGGTCACCTTGTACCTTTCTAGACAAAGCCTGTGCTGGCGCTGCCAGTCACATAGGCCGAAGCCATGCCATTTTCAGCTTCCCTAATAATTTTAGATTTTAAACTTGGGAACATTTTGTACATAGACGAAAGAGCAGTATAATGAACTCCATTGTACCCACCTTTCAAAGTTATCACCATTATGCCAATCTCAGGTTAGCTATTACGCATCCATTTGGGTGTCGGAATAGGTGAGCACTCTTAATATTCTAGGCATCACATCATTTCCTCTGAGTATATTTCAACATGCATCTCTAACAGTCAGGACTGTAAAAATATATGTAATCCTATGTAATAAATTACCATTAAATTAATATCAGGTAATATCCAGTACATATTCAAATATGTCCAAGACATTGTCTTAGAAATGTCTTTTCAAAGTTGGTTTGTTTGAATCTGGATTCAGAGAAGCTGCTGGATGCACTGGCCCGTGCTATAATCCCAGCACTTTTAGGAGGCTGAGGCAGGAGGATTGTCGCTTAAGGTCAGGAGTACAAGACCAGCTTGGGCAACATAGCCAGACCCCATCTCTCCAAAAACAACCAGCACAACAACAAAAGTTAAAAAAAAAAAATGGTTCAACATTGCATTTGTTTTTATAATCCACCACACTTTACCCCTTTTTATAAGTCATTATTTGTTGAGGAAACTGAGTCCAGTGTCCTGTAGACAGTCTCACCTTCTGAATTTGGCTGATTGCTTCCTTGTGATATCTTTTCATTTGTTCCAGTTTACTAACTTACAACAGCTTGTTTCACATAAAGTGGTAGTTAGATCCAGAGGATTGATTACATTCATGTTCTCCTCTTGTCAAGAATATTTTGTGGGTGGTGCTACATAGTTCCTATTGCATCAGGCACATAATGCCTGAGGAATCTCATTTTTAGTGTACTCGTGTGTTGTCAGCGTGATTCATTGATTAGAAAGTTCCCCATTGGCCTCTCACCTATGGTTTTACCATCTGCCGATGTTCAATGTTAGACCTATAATTTCATTAAGGTTGAAAACTGGTGATTGTACTAACTTTTGCACTAACTAAGCTAGAATCCTACTGAGAGCTCTTTGCTCAGCAACTGATTGGTTGCCCTGGAACTTAATTTGTATAGGAAAGGGAGGAAAAAGGCATGATGCTTCCCTTTTCATTTCTCAATTTTCAGAGTGGTGATCTGGTACATTGGCAACTTACAATGGTGAAGAATGAATTTATTATTTTATAGTATCATTATTAACTCATTTTACTATGTTCAATATTTGATATGTTTCGATCATGTTTCCTTATTTGAACTTTTTATTCTGAAATAATTATAGATTCACAGGAAGTTGCAAAAAGGTATAGAGAAGCCCCATGTTCCCTTCAGCTGGTTTTCTCAATAGTTATGAATATACAGCAGCTAACTACAGTGCAATATCAAAACCAGGAAATTGACATTGGTACAGTGTGTGTGTAGTTCTATGCTATTTTATCACATGTGTGGATTTGTGATACCTCTGCTGCAGTCAAGATACAGAGATCTTTCCATCATCACAAAGATCTTTCTTGTGTCACTCTTCATAGTGACACATACATACCCTTCTCCCTGCCCCCATCCCTAACTCCGGGCAACCAGTAATCTGTTCTCTGTGTCTTTAATTTTGTCACTTGGGGAATGTTGTGTAAATGGAATCATACGGTGCGTGACCTTTTGAGATAAGCTTTTCCATGCAAAGTTATACCCTTGAGATCTAGCCAGGTTGTTATGTACCAACAGTTTGTTCCTTTCCAATTGCTAAATAGTATTCCATGGTATGGATGCACCATGGTTTATTCAGACATGCGCCTATTGCAGGACATTTTGGTTGTTGCAGCTTTTGGCTATTACAAAAAAAAAAGCTGCTGTGCACATTTGTTTTGCTGGGTTATGAGCAGGCCAAGGATGGTGATCAGGGAACCCTGGGCTGGGACTGGCAACCAGCCTCTCTGGGAGTGAGCACCACTGCCTTGCCTTAGTGCACAGCAAATTATCACTTTTTGTATGTTTCATGTGGGTGTGGGAAGAATATATATATTCTGCAGCTATTGGATACAGTGTTCTAACTAAGCCTATTATATCCATTTTCCTAATTACATTTTTCAAATCGATACCCCTGCTGATTTTTTGTTGTTGTTGTTCTCTCAGATCTGAGAGAGATGTTAAAATCTCCCATTTTAAATCTGATTTATCAATTTCTCTTTTTTTGTTCTATCAGTCTTATGACTTATATGGAGATTATGCTATTACAGTAGACTCATACAAATTAAAAGCTAGTATATTTTCTTAGAGAACTGAATCTTGTGTTGATATAAAGCTTTCTTCTTAGTAGTAATGCCTTCTGCCTATTTTGATCTGCTACACATCTAGTTACAGATCTATTTGATCTGCTACACATCTAGTTATGCTAGCTTTCTTTTGATTAGTGTTGCATAGTTTACCTTTGTCCTTCCTTTTCTTTCAGTCTTCCTATATTCTTTTGTTTGAGATGTGTCTCTAGTAAATAGGATACTGTGGATTTTCTGTTTTTCTTTCCATCTAACAACTTTTTTCTTTAAATTGGAACATTGAATCAATTTTCATTGAATATAATTACTAATATTTGGACTTAAATCTACCATTTTTAAGAGCATTTTCTAAACATGCCATTTGTTCCATGTCCATAATTTCTCTTTTTTCTTTCATTTTTTTTTTAAGAGATAGGTCTCACTATGTTGCCCAGACTGGCCTCAAACTCCTGGCCTCTAGCAATCTTGCCTCAGCCTCCCAAGTAGCTGGGACAACTGGCACACACCACCATGCCCAGCTCATCTCTCTTTTCTTGACCTTTTCCTTTGGATTGAGTTATTTTTAAACCATTCCATTTTCCCCTTTTATTATCTTGGTCAGTTTACATTCTTTTACACTTCCTTAGTGGTTACTCTGGACTCTAATGAGAGTGCAACATATGTAATGCTATTTCTTTACTGTCTCCTGACATCTCTTGTGGCTATTGAGAAACTAGCTGTCAGTCTGTTATTTCTCTGTAGGTAAGTTGTATTTTATTCTGCTAGACTTACAATTTTTCTTTTTATTCTTGATATTCTGCAGTTTCACTGAAGCATAGATTTACCTTTATTTATCCTGATGAGTACTCAGTATATACTTTCCATCAGAGAATTCTGGTCTTTATCCAATTCTGGAAAATTCTCAACTAGTTTTATTTTTTAATGATTATTCTTATTAATCCTCTTTCTCAATTATCTTTAAATACTGTCTTCCCTCCATTCTTCTAGAACTCCTCTCAGTCTTTCCTTCATGTCTGTTCATAGTTATTTAATTAGAAATTATTTTATTTTTCCTTATTGCATACTAGATGAATTCCTCACAGCTATTTTCCAACTTCCTAATTCTCCTCTAATTGTGTTCTGTCTTGATTATATCCTATTTGTCCAGATTTTAATTTTAATGCCTATATTTTCAATTTCCAAGTTTTCTAGTTGGTTCTTTGTCATATCTTTAAATTTTTGTTTAATTCTGTTTTATTTCATAATATCTTACTCTTTTAAATTCAAAATTATTTTCTCATTTTTTAGCTTTCTTAGCATATTTATTTGATGATAATGATTATCATTATCATATTACCATTTCATTAAAGTCTTTGAGAGACTGCTTTATAAAATTAATCTCCTCTGGAGTAATTTCATGTTCCAATTATTGATTTTGGAGGCTAACTGTCATAGCATTTGATTTCTCCATGTCTTTGGCAATCCAGGTTTGCTTATTCATTTAATTGACACCTTCCTTTTTCCCTCTCTCTTCCTCTCCCTCTCCCACTCTGTGCATATGCTTCCTTTCTAGTTGTTTTGCGGGTATCTCACTGGCACCCCAAACCCTGATCTAACGTCCAGAACTTGGCCTTAAAATGTCATCGGAAGGCTCCTCTGCTACAGAGATACCGGGGTGCTGTGGTTCCAGGCAGAGCGCCAGCACTTTCTAATCGAGAACAATAGTCTAATAATTTGGCATTTATTGAGTTTTTACTATTCGTTAGGCACTGTTATATGTACACATTGTCTCATCTAATGCTCATAACAACTCTATGAAGTTAAATATTACAACTACTACGCTGACGAAGACCAGAATGAAAGAGATGGGGAGGTTAAGTAATGTCTTTAATGAAGACAAACCAGAACATTTAAATAAATAAATGAGAGTGGGACGTCCAGCTTCTGACCGGGAACCTTCGTGCCGTCAGCAACCAAAGAGAGAGTTAAATATGGGTGATGCTGAGAAAGGCAAGAAGATTTTTGTTCAGAAGTGTGCCCAGTGCCACACTGTGGAAAAGGGAGGCAAGCACAAGACTGGGTCCAATCTCCATGGTTCCTTTGGGCAGAAGACAGGTCAGGACACTGGATTCTCTTTCACAGATGCCCATAAGAACAAAGGCATCACCTGGGGAGAGGAGACACTGATGGGGCATTTGGAGAATCCCAAGAAGTACAACATCCCTGGAACAAAAATGATCTTCGCCAGCATTAAGAAGAAGGGAGAAAGGGCAGACTTGCTATCTTATGTCAAAAAAGCTACTAATGAGTAATAATCGGCTACTGCCTTATTTATTACAAAACAGAAATATCTCATGACATTTTTTATATGTACATAATTTAATTGGTCTCATACACTAGAATTCAGATCATGAAAGAGTAACAGAATATTTTTGTTGGACAGTCCTAATTTAACTAAGACTGGCTTGTGATTAATTCGTTTTTCTTTTTATTTTAATAGTAATTCCAATACAGTATATGCTATCACTACTTTCCCCTTCTGAAGATATGATTGGATTAGTTAGTAATGTTCAACTTTTCACAAGGATGGTAAATTGCCATTTCAAAATCTATTGTAGATTGGTTTTATATTTAGATTTATATAACTGGTTATGTGAATATTTTTAAATACTAGGGAAATCCCTTCACTGTCTCAGAACCATGCAAGACTCACTGGTGTTTTTAATTTGTGTTCATTAGCCTGGTAAAGGCGAGGGCTGGAGACAAGATAGCAGTGTTTACTTTATACATTTTTGGTCTTCACTATGCCAATCTAATTTCCCTGTGTCTACTCAAATGCTACCTTTTATTTATTGAAAGGCATTTTAGTGTGGTTTATGTGTGATATCAAATAAAGAACATTTAACACTTTTCACATTTTATAGACAACCTATAAAGGTTAAATGCTTTCAAAAGTCAATGTGAAAAGAAATAGCAAATTAAACTTTTGAATTCTTTGCTACCTAAGTGAGACTAAGTCATCATTTAGGATTGTCTTTAAACAGCTCTTCAGAAGCATGTAAAACCGTAGAACTTCTGTATGTGTGTGATTGGTAATGGTGCTTTTAGTAACTCATTAGAAGGATTAAAGTAGAGGAGATAAACACAAATTTAAAAATTATGTGTGATCATAACTCAATTAAAAACAAAATCACAGATCAAAAAAATAAATAAATAGTTTGCTGGTAGTAAACTGAGCCCTGCCTAAATTAATTTGCTGGGTTTTTTTCTTTCCTATCACTATTAACTAAGATTATAAGTCGACGCGACTGTAACATAAATTTGTAGTTCATAGTAATCAATTTTTAGTAAATAATGGTCTTGCGAGCAAGCACCCCTCACCCCTATAACTCTCTACCACCCAGGAAAGGCACTTGTGGTCTGGAGGGAAAAGGTGTTATTCAAAGGGCAGGCTGATACCCTAATAGCACATAATCTCATCATTTTTTATTCTCATGTTAATTTTTATTAGACTTATTTGACAGGTGAAGAAACACAGATCCCAGGAGTTACGCAAATGGCCTAAGGGGCAGAGTCTGTATGAGGAGTCAAAGTTATGTCTTCTCATTCTTAAACACTTGTTCTTCGCCTGTTTTCACTGTTTGAGTGGAGTGCTGGTACACTGGGGTTTGAGAAAAGTTTTTTCCAGACAAAGGATAGAAAGAAGAAATTTATTTTACTTTCCAAAGCAGGAAGGGGCCGAGCACGAGAGATGAAGAAGAGTGTGTTGGCAGAGAGAATCGGATATTTAGGCTTTTTATTTAGGAATTATAAAAAAAGGGGGGGGGGTGATTTCTGGCTGCAGCCAAACCAACAGAGTGTATGCACCATGAGCTGCGTCCAGCTCCGCTCTCTCCTTGGTAGACAGGTGACGGGAGAAGTGGCCAACGGATGTCACAGATCCTGTCGGTGTTCCAGCCCCTAAGACATGATGCTGTGCAGGGTCTGAGGCCTGGCTGGCTTTTGCGCCCCTGCAGTCCATCCCTGGGCTGTAAAACAAATTCTAAAGGCTTTGAGCTGGTGAATGGGAAGAGAAAGATTTACATTTCCTTTCTGTCTTTTGGCTTTTTACAGATGTTGTGAAAACAGAACCCTGCAGGGTGCCTGCCCTGGGGGGGCGGGGGGGGCAGGGAGGAGAGCACACTCACAGGATCGATCTTTAGCTGTTGTTAGAAAATTGTGGGATTAGATATTTTCCTATTATTTCAGTAAGGCCGCCCCTTTCATTCACCACACTGTGATGAAAGACCCCCAAGGAAACGACCATCTACAGCAGAAGAGAAACACCCCGTCACCCTCTCCATTCCTTACAGAAATACATACAGTTATGCATTCCTCAGTGTCCTCAGCACCCTCCCAGGCCCACCCTGAAAAGGACTTGGAATGGGATAGCTTAGGAAAGACCACCCACACCTTCATGGAGGCACTCCAAGCTGCTGGTAAGGTGAGGACATCCCGGATGTATTTCTGGCTCCAGCCAAGGTAGGACACCTCCATCCAGGGAGCTAGTTGGATACCCACCCAGGAATGATTTCCTATCAGCAGAGCACTACTTGGTCCAGTTCATTCAGAGCTCCAGGTCTGGTTTCCATGTCCCTAGTGTGACCCATAACTTCTCCATTCCCCCAAGCCCGGGTCCAGCTTTAATCTTCTCCCACATTCACCCCCTCCTCTTTCTTTCTCGACCAGAGATCATCATTCTCTTTATTATTTCCACCCTCTAACCTTCCTTTCTTCTTGCATGCCCTCTCTCCTTTAGTTCTCAGCAAGTAATGTCTTAGAGACCTTCAAGTTGCTAGAAGCCAAAATCATAAACAACATGGTGCCAACTGTACTACACCAGAGAGTGACAGATATTATCCTCAACTACCTAAGGACAGTGGTGAGGAACCCTTGCCTCTAGGTTGGGGGAAAGGAATGAAAGGACCCTGGGACTGACCCCGGGAGTTCTATTTTGATGGATGATGACATTTGGAGACCAAGTGGGACCTAGGATATGAGTCCCTCAAGTTTCTAAACAGTGTGCCCACGTCTTGTACCCTGAGCACACCCCAAGAACAGCACGCGCGGCAGAATGGAAGACACAGTGATGGAGGGAGGGAAGGGGTGAGGTGGGAGATGGGGAGGATTTGGGCTACTGGACTCAGCATCTGACCTGGTGCTCAGACTGTGTCCTAAACCTCCTAGGAGACCACAGGCAGTCGCTTTGGTAATGCGACTCAACTAATCACCCCAATCAATTTCCTGACCTATTTAAATACACCCACCTGTCTGTTAGCCCATCTTTAGACTGAAGGGTCATGATGTCTATCTGTCCATCCATCCACATGCTTGTGTACTTACCTTCCTGACACTGAGTTTATCTGCTGTCTTATTTTCTTGGTTAGCTACTATATAGGAGGTGTCTTTCTTCCAGTTTACCTACCTTCCCTTGGCACAGTTGTCTGGTGACCAAGACCTTGAACCTCCCAATGACTTTCCAAGGTTGCTTCCAAAACTTCTTCCATCTTCCTGATGGTTCACTCACAACTATAGGGGAAGCTCCGGGGTCTGGAACCGCTCATCCCCACCCCCATCCCCACACCCACCCCAACACACAAGCCAGAGGCTTTGCGGGCTGAGAACTTATCCTTCTTACCTTCTTGTCCTCTTGCACACTCAGGGAGCTCTTGCCCTCCAGCACTGGGAGGGCCCATGTGGATGGGTGGGAGGTTCCTGCCCTCTTGGTAGAAGAGAATCACTTACCGACCAAAGCTGCTTCTCTTCCATCGAGAGATCTCTCCATCTTGGGGATGAGCCTGGGAACAGTTAGTCCCTCTCTTTCCAGGAGCCTCAGGGAGAACTAGAGGAGATGTGCACCTCGGTCCTGGTAGGTCTGGGGTCCTACTGCCCAGGAATGATCATCGCCAAGCTGTGGGATAAGTTGCATTTGCACAAACTGCCCCCAAGGAGCCTGCTGGTGGCAGTGGGGAAACTCTTCCAACGCCCAGGTCTGGACTCTGTGAGAGGAGAGGATGGGACGGCAGGGGTGGGGCGGCAGGGGTGGGGCGGCAGGGGTGGGGCGTCGTGTGGACTCTCGATCCTCCTGATCCTCTCATGGGACAGCTCCACTTGGCCACCATGGCGGGTGGGGGAACAAACCAGGATCCCTGTGGGGCTGAGGGGAACTGAGGAGTTGTTCCTGGGGACCAGGAATGGCGCAGTGGGAGGAGCATTAGGGTGTGGGAGACTGGGCTGGGAGAAGACTGAGGAACAGTGGTGGAGCAGAAGGCAGCACAGAAATTGCCATTCAGCAGCGGCAGGAGGGGCAAAGGTGGGAGTGAAGGGGCTTTGCTTAGGAGTCACAGGAGCTGTGGGTTGGATGAGCAGGTTGGAAGGGCAACCATGTAGCAGGGTGAGGTAAAGGGGATCGTCACACAATCTCCATCCTCCACGCTGTCCCTGTGGCACCTGGTGACAACAGTGGTTGCCTTACTCATTCCACTACTCTCCCTCAAAAAAATAAATAAATAAATAAAATCAAACCACTGGGAAAATGACAGTCCCTGACCTATGTTGATGACCTGGAGCTGGGGCCAGAGGCTGGGGAGTCAGCTGGCTTTTTGGGCATCAGGTCCCAAGGGACAAGGCATGAGGGTTGGGCTACACGGCAAGCCCAGAGGACACAGCAACAGAAGCCAGAAATGTGTCTCTTGATCTGATCAGGACAAATGTTCTCCCATTGAGCTCAGACAGCACAGCTCTCAGGTTCTGCAAGTGTCCCTGAGAAGGGACGTGTGTGCAGGTGGTGGCAGCCCCTGGCACTTGTGTGCTGTGCTCACGTTCATTGTGGAAGTTCACCTTCCCAGCGCTCCTTCCCAGAGGTATCGAGAGCAGGACTGTAGTCCCATTCCATGGCTACAGAACCTGAAATTTAGGTAAATGAAGTACCTTGCTCCAGGCCGCCCAGACTCTTTGGAGGCAAAGCTAGGGTCAAAGCCAGGCCTCAAAGCGCCGAATCAATATGGCTGCCTGCACAGCAGCGTGGCTGGGAGGCCTTCCTCCCTAGGACAGGGGTGTCTTTCTTCCCCTCTCCTCCCAGGCACAGCCACGTATGTCGGTGCCACATGGACATTTGTCCTGCGCCTGCTGAGGACAACCCAGGAGGAGGAGGACATGTTGGCGCTGTGTCAGGGTGAGAGTCAGGGGGCCTAGGGAAAGGTCTGTGGGAACCAGAGAGGGAGCAAAGAAGGGCAGGAAAAGGCCAGGTCCCTGAATGTGGATCCCACAAGTCCAGGGAAGGGGCAGGAGGTGACTGGGAGAAGCCCAGGGTGTGAGCAGATGCCGTGCTCCATTGCCTGGTTTGGGGCTAGGACCAAACTTCATTGGGAGGTTGTGAGTGTTGACAGCCTCACCAATGTCCTTGCCTCTCTGAGTGGACCAGGTGCCTTCAGAAGGAAAGGTAGTGGGGGATATGGGGAACGAGCAGTGTTTCCAGCCCAGGACCCCAGGGACCCTCCCTCGTAGGGTCAGGTGGGAGGACCGTGCACATGTGTGCATGTGTCTGTTTCCTCTGTGGGGAGGGAAAGGTGATGGGCAGCTCCAACTCCCTGCTCCCCTTACAGTGCTCAGTGGACTGGCCACCAGTGTCCCCAAGCACCTGGATATAGGCTCTACGGGGGAACAAGTAATGGACATCACCTCCAACGAAGTGGCCATCAAGGCCCACCTCACCCTCCGGGTTCTCTTCAACCGTTGGCCCCTAGAAACCAAGAGCAGGGTGAGAAGGGGGTAGCTGGGATTGGGGGGAGGCTTGAGCCAAAGGTGGGAGGGGCAGTGTCTGTCCACCTGCCTGTGGAAGACTGACTCATCAGGCTCTTCCAGGGGAAGAGGGTGACCCTCTTCAGCTACCTCTTCTCATTGTCCAGAAAAGGGAATAGTCAAAAAACACTCCGCTATCCATTCACTTAGTCACTAATTATGCAGTTCTGTTATTTGCATTTACTGGGCCCCCTCTCCCTGCCAGGCACCGTGCTGGGCCCCAGGAGTAGCAAGATGAATGACAAGCTGAGGCAAACTCCTTCTGTCTCTTGGGCACAGGTGGCAGAGAAAGCTCTGGTGATCACCAGCCACCTCTTCTCCCTCATCCCACCATCCAAGCTCAAGAAGCAGGTGAACTGGTTAATGCGGCGGTTGAAGATTTTGACATCAACAGATCTGAAGCCTTTCTACATTTCCCAGGTGATTGGGGTGGGAGTGAGAAGGAAATGGACCTAGTTCATGCATTCCACATTTATTGAGCAGTTCACGCTGATGCCTGTGTTTGTAAATAAGGTTTCACTGGAACTCAGCCATGCCCATTTCCTTCTGTATAGTCTGTGTATTGTCCAAGGGTGCCTCTGAGCTATGACAGCAGAGAAGACCAGCTGTACCAGAGACCTTGTGGCCAGAAAACCCCAAAATATTCCCTATCTGGTCCTTTACAGAGGAAGTTTGCTGACCCTGGAGAGAATGCATCCCACATTTATTGAGTAGCTACTGTTAATATAAACAGAGCTGAGGAAAGGGTGATGGGTAAGCTATTATGCTTGTCTCGGAGCTGCTTTCTATCTCTGGTGAGGAGGGAACTGGAAGAAACAGAGAAACCATGATTAGTTCTGCCTGCAGGAACTTAAGGAAGCTTCTTAGGAGGGATGACATTTGAATGGTGCCTTGAAGGATGAAGCAGACATTATAGATCAACGGCAAGCAAGGGGAAGACTGTCCAATGATCAAACTCCAGCGGAGAGACTTCTGCTTCCAGCAAAGATGGGGTAACTGGGGCCCAGATTTGCTGTCCAGCCTCACCAATTGAAAAACTGAGCACAAGATAGGAAATAATGGTTCTCAAGACATTAGGCATCAGGTATCAAAGAACAGTAATCCCTGAGAGGCAGGAAAGAAATGAAGTGAGCCCTGTAATCGCCCTAGCTCGCTTCCGTAGAGAGTTTCCAGGCAGTGGCAGAAGGAAAATATGACCTATAATAAGGATAAGCATCATGGAAAACCGAACGAGTCCTCACACAGAGGTTAAAAGTAGCAGACAAGCACATTGCAGCAGGCGTCATAACTGCATTCCATACATTTCAAAGCGAGAGGAAATATTAAGTCAAGCAGAAACAAGGAAGATCTATGTTTTTAAAAGAACCAAACTGAACTTTTAGAGCTACAAATTAAACTATTTGTGATGATAAAAAGACTGGATGGGATTAATGGCAGATTAGACATCACAGGGTAAAAGACTGGTTAATTTGAAGACACAGCAACAGAAACTACACAAAATGAAAATACAGAGAAAGAAGACTAAAAAGGAAAAAAAAAAGAATAAAGCATCAATGAGCCATAGGACAACTTCGAGCAGCCTAATTTATTTGCAGTTGGTGCCTCCAAAGAATGGGGAGAGAAAGAAAGAAATATTTGCAGAAATATTGGTGGAAATTTGTCTAAATCTGAAGAAAATTTTGAATGCACCAATCCAAGATACTCAATAAACCACAAGCCCCAAGAAAAATAAAGAACCTACACCAAGGCATATCATAATCAAATTTCTTGAAATCAGTGAAAGAGAGAAAAACTTCAAAGTACTCAGAGTAAAAACAGAAACAGAAAAACTCCAACGACAACAAAAACCATGTTTTGTGTAAGGGAACAAGATAAAGACAATACCCGATTTGTCAGTGGAAACAACATAAGCAAGAAGAGAGTGAAATGGCACCTCCAAGTACTGAAAGAAACACACTGTCTTGTAGAATTCTATAACCAGTGAAAATATCTTTCAGAAATGGATTAGAAAAAATAAGTTTTCACACATACAAAAGCTGAGAGAATTCATCATAGGTCAACTCACACTCTAAGAAACATAAAAGGAAGTCCTTCAGGTAGAAGGAAAATGATACCAGCTAGAAATACTATTTAGATTTATACAAAGGAATGCAGAGACCCAGAAATGGTAGCTATGTGAATAAATATATATTTGTTCTTATTTTTTAAATCTCTCTAAAATATAATTGTTTTTTAAAAATTAAGCCAGGTGGGCCAGGCATGGTGGCTCACACCTGTAATCCTAGTATTCTGGGAAGCCGAGGCGGGAGGCCACTTGAGCTCAAGAGTTTGAGACCAGCCTGAGCAAGAGCGAAACCCTGTCTCTGCTAAAATAGAAAAAATTAGTGAGGTATAGTGGCATACACCTATAGGCCCAGCCCCTTGGGAGGCTGAGGCAGTAGAATCACTTAAGCTTAGGAGTCTGAGATTGCTGAGCTATGCTGACGCCATGGCACTCTAGCCTGGGTGACAGAGTGAGACTCTGTCTCAAAAAAACAAAAAGTTAAGGCAGGCACACACCTGTAGTCCCGCTACTCAGGAGACTTAGGTGGGAGGATGGCTTGAGCCCAGGAGTTCTATGCCAGCCAAGGCAACATAGTGAGACCCTGTCTCAAAAACAGAAAACAAAAACAAAGAAACACAAAACTAAACAAAAATTATAACAATGTAGTGTGGAGTTTATAACATGTTGAAGTAAAATGTATGACAATAACACAAAGTATTCTCATGGTATAAGCACACTTATACTTACTATACATGAGGTAGTATAAAATCACTTGAAGGTTGACTGAGATAAGTTAAAGATGTGTGCTATCAACTATACCAACCACTGAAAGAACAAAGAGTTATAGCTAATAAGCCAATATAGGATAGAAAGTGGAATGATATTAATAAAATATATTCAATTAATTTTTTAAAGGACCAAGAGAGAGGGAAAGGGGAACAAGGAATTGAGACTAATAGAAAACAAATGGCAAGATGGTGGGTTTAAACTTAACCACATAAATAATCACATTAGATATCAATGATCTAAATTTCCCAATTAAAAGGCAGAGATTGTCAAATGGATAAAAAAGCTACCTACAGGAATTATACTTCAAAGATAAAGGTACGAATAGGTTAAAAGTAAAAGGATAGAAAAAGACATACCATGTTAACACTCTCAACCAATAGGCTGTATTGGCTATATTTCTTTGAGAAAAAGCAGATTTCAGAGCAGAGACTATATTCAGATATAAAGAATATCATTTCATAATGATAAAGGGGTCAGTTCACCATGAGTACACACAGTTCTAAATGTTTCTGTACTTAATAGCAGAGCTTCAAAATGCCTAAGGCGAAACTGATAGAACTGCAAGAAGAAATAGACAAATTCATAACTACAATGAGAGATTTCAGCACGCCTCTTTCAATAATTGATAGAATGTGTAGACCACCAATGCATCAACAAAGCTGTACGAAAATATGAAATACTTGTGAAAAAAGATGTGTATAGGTCAAACCTGTTCACTGGAAACTGCTAATCATTGCTGTGAGAAATTAAATAAGACCTAAGTAAATGGAAATATATGGGGGTGAGGAAATGTTCATTATCTTAATTGTGGTGATAGTTTCACAGATGTATACATTTGTTGAAACTTACTAAATGGTACATTTTAAATATGTGTCATTTATGATATGTCAATTACACATCAACAAAGCTGTTTTTAAAAAATCAAATGGAGGCCGGGCGCGGTGGCTCAAGCCTGTAATCCTAGCTCTCTGGGAGGCCGAGGTGGGCGGATTGTTTGAGCTCAGGAGTTCGAGACCAGCCTGAGCAAGAGCGAGACCCCATCTCTACTATAAATAGAAAGAAATTAATTGGCCAACTAAAATATATATAGAAAAAATTAGCCGGGCATGGTGGCGCATGCCTGTAGTCCCAGCTACTTGGGAGGCTGAGGCAGCAGGATTGCTTGAGCCCAGGAGTTTGAGGTTGCTGTGAGCTAGGCTGACGCCATGGCACTCACTCTAGCCTGGGCAATAAAGTGAGACTCTGTCTCAAAAAAAAAAAAAAAAAATCAAATGGAATGTGCTCACATGTGGAAACGAAGGCTGTTTCCTCACATCGGTGATAAGAACAATCTGCAAAACAGTAGAATCTTGGTTTTCAGAATTGCTAACATCAGAGAACAACAGAACCAGTTCTTGCTTTGGCCATGACTAATTCATCCTGTTTCTTTGAAGGCGCCCAACACTTGCAGTGTTGAATTGCCCTAACAATTTTTGTGGAATGACGAGGTTATGTGAAAATCAGTGTAGCTTCCTGGGTGAGGTGAAAGGACAGGTCCTTGCTGTGTTTACCTGTGGAAAAACTGGCCCCTGGGCCGGCCTTGGAAAGGTCCAAGAGGACCGTGTGCAATGAGGATGGCTGGGACCACCCTTGAAGAGAAGATCTGAGAAAGACTATTTCCCTTGAGGCTGTGGAAGGGACTGGAAGCCTCATCCTGACTGTCCTTTTGCACACAGTGCATATGCCAGATGTTGGATGCTGTGGCCGTCAGTGGCTCTGGAGGTGTGAACTTGCAGTCACAGCTGGAGAACATCACCGGCGTGCTGTTCAAGCTGGTGAGTGCCGCGGCGCTAGAAACATCCTGGACTCACCCTTTCTCTTTCCTTTGGAGGTGACGGCTTCCCCAGAGCAGGTCACCACCTCCACACAGCACAGGTGTCTTTCACATGGTGACCTTAGCTGTACACACCTCAGGCTTCCATGCCTGGATTCTGGGCACAGAGCGGGATCTTTCCCATGAGGTCCATTGGATATGTCCTATACATTTCCTGGGGTGACAGAGTTGTTGCTCCCTCTAAACTTTTGAGAGGGAAATGGGCAGAAGGTTCAAGCCTCTCCGACAGCCTATGGGAAATGCCAGGTCTTCTGTGTTGTGGAGTAGGAAGAGGACCATCGACATTTTGCAAAAGGGTGATAGCTTCCTTGTATTTCATTTTCTGGCCACTGTCTTTCTCCCTCTGGGGAGAAGAATGTGGATTCCTAGGTTCTGTTTTCCTGTTTTCCTTATAGCCACGTACCACACTTGTCATGGCTTCATGCCTCAGTTTCCTCATCCATGCCTAGGGGCGCTCGTTTCAGTCCTCCCTGGTCTGATGGCCTTGATCTCCCTACAGATGAGAGACAAAGTCAACCAGGCACAGCCCCTCTCTGTACAGAACCACACCTCAGCCCTGAGGGCTTTCTACCTGCTGAGTGAGTGCACAGCTTCCCCCAGCCCCGGGTGTTTGTGTGTGCCTGTGTGCAAACGTACTCAGGGCCACTTTTGTCTCTCCCTGGACTGCAGGGCGGGGCTAGGTTCCCATGGGTGCTTCCATCCTTCTAGACGAGATGCAAAGTAATTCAGGAGAGCTTTGCCTGGAATTAAATGAATCTGAAAGGGCACAGGCGTTGCCCCACCCCCACTCCCTCTATTTCCACTCCCTTGGCCTGGGTCTGACTTCCCTCTCTTCTGGCGGCACCCTCAGCTCCAAACATGGTGTTGTGGCCTAGGGCAGGGCATGCTGGGTGCGGGGGAGGGCCAAGGTCTAGAGCAGGAAAAGCCGCTGGCACCATGCCTGGCACATGGTAAATGCTGGGCAAGGGCTGGTTCTCTTTCTTCCTCCGTCCTTTCTCCATCCACCTGGCCCCAGATGTACCCCGCACATGGCGATCAGTGCTTTGCTGTGAGCATGATTTTACTCCTGCTTGTTACCCGCCTCTTACACACACCTGTGATCCCCTCGTCTGTACACTCTGCTGACAGGCAAGTTATACCAGGATCCTCTGTTCCTCCTCCTTCAAGACATGATGAAAGATGAGGATCCAGCAGCAGTTGTGTCAGCCCTGGAGGTCTTCAAGGAGATTTTCCAGGAAGGTGAGCCAGAATGGGGGTGGTCCTGAAACAGGAGTTGCTGGAACGGGAGCGTAGCGACAACGCGTGGCACAAATGCAGGAAGGAATCGGTCAGGGGCTGGGACGGGCTTCACAGGGGAGATGGCACGAAGGCAGGGAAGGAGAGCGTCACCGTGGGCTAGGAGAGGGAGCTCACTGTGAAGAGGAGCACGGGCCAACGTCTACAGGCCGAGATGCACAGATGGTAGGAGGACAGCCTGGCCGGAGAAGGGGTTTGTGTGGGCAATCACGGGAGTCTGGCTGGGTCTCCAACGCCGGCTTCATGAAAGGACTGTGTCAAAGCACTTTTCCACCTAGGTGGGTCCATCCCAGTGCGGGTGGGAGGTAGAGGGGTGGCTGAGACACCTTTAGAGACTCCACCTGGCCTTTGAAGACTAGGACTGCACCTGGAACTCCTGCCACCTGTCTGTCCTCTTAGTCTCCTGAAGCAGCAGAGGAGGAGGGAGGATGCTGAACAACAGCATGTCTGTGTTTTCTCTAGTGGCCCAGACAGAGGAACTTAAGAGGGAGTTGATGAATTCTGTTGTCACGGTGATACTTGAGGATCGCAGACCAGTGAGCAGAAGGGCTGCCTGTTTGTGCTGGGAGGGCAATTGCTGTCTGAGACCTCAAGGTCTTATTCGTGGAGGGGCAGGGAGAGGGGAAAGAGGAAGGGAGGGCACCCTGCCCAAGCCAGTCCTGGCCCCAGACCCCCCGCCCTTGGGACATTTGGGTTTTTCTTTTTTTTTTTTTTTTTTTTTTTGAGACAGAGTCTTGCTTTGTTGACTCAGGCTAGAGTGAGTGCCGTGGCGTCACCCTAGCTCACAGCAACCTCAAACTCCTGGGCTCAAGCAATCCTGCTGCCTCAGCCTCCCGAGTAGCTGGGACTACAGGCATGCACCACCATGCCTGGCTAATTTTTTCTATATATATTAGTTGGCCAATTAATTTCTTTCTATTTATAGTAGACATGGGATCTCACTCTTGCTCAGGCTGGTTTCAAACTCCTAACCTCGAGCAATCCGCCCGCCTCAGCCCCACAGAGTGCTAGGATTACAGGCGTGAGCCACCGCGCCCGGCCCATTTGGGTTTTTCAAACTGGGGAAGAGTTGGAGAAGCAGACAGGTGGTTCCTACCTGCCTCCTTAGGAGCCTTTGCTGTGGGCAGCACTGTGGTGTCCTCGGGTGAGCCATGGAGTTCCAAATGACACTCATCAGCCGCCCAAGAACTCACAATTTGCTTAGGCACAGAAAGCCCCAACCAAACATAACGTCTGGGTGGGGTGTGAGAAGCTGTATTTTGAACAAGCTCCACAGCCAGGGTTGGAGGCGGCAGAGACTCCCAGCTCTGATGGTGCGGGACACGGCATTGGGATGGAGAGAACGGGACACAATGGTTTTGAGTGTCATATGTAGGGCAGTGGCATCATCTCAAAAGACCAGGGCTCAAGTCCCCAGAAGGTCATGAAGAGACTGGACTCTTGAGGGCGGGGACCTCAGGACTTGCAGGATTTGTCACTGGCTTGACCTGTGAGGACCAGAACATGGGCCTTTCCTGGACTGAGATACTCCCCGACCCAGATACCTTGGGACATGCAGCGTGGGCAAGCTCAGTGCTCAGAGTTCTCCAGGAGGATGGTGGGAGCTGACATGGGTCAGAACTTCTGGGCAGTATCCAGAAGTGGTCACGTGTGGTGCCCGGTGCTCTGTCACGGCCACGGAGTCCACTTAAGAGTCACAGTGGACTTGGAATTGGGAGGTCGGAGTTCCTTGAAGACCTCCCTGACCCGCTGAGGTCCTTTGTGTCCTCACCTGGAACCTGAGGCTTCAGATGGCCTCCATGAGGTCTCCTGCTACCTTGCATGTGACTATCTGTGACCTTGCAGGTGCGCTTGGCCCTCCTGAACTTCCTTGAAATGCTGAGCCATCATGACTACTTGAGCCTTCCCCATGGGAACATCGTCATCAAATACGTCCTCAAACTCAGCGAGTCGGACCCCTCAGTGAGTGGGGCCAGCCCCGAGGGGGCCTGAGGGAGGGAGCCAAGCTTGGGGAGGGCAGAGAGGGAGGACAGGGTGAGGAGCAGAGGGCAGACAGGAGGCCGGGCTGGCAGGACCGGGAGTGGGAGGCCGGGGGAGGCCTTGACCAGGAAGTCAGCTGGCCTTGCTTTCAGATTTTAGTTCCTTTGTTCTTCCTGCAGAATGAAAAGGACGTCAAACAGATGTGCTCCAAAATCCTGCAGATGGTACAAACAGCGGGGTCACAGAGGCCTCTCCGTTTCCTCCTCCCCAGCCCACTCCTACGACCCCCACTGCCTTCTTCTCCCCTCGCCTCCATCTCCCCCTTGTCCTGTCGCTTCCACCCTCCCCACCTCCGCCTCTTCCTGCTCCAGGGCCTGGGGCTCCTCTGAGAAGGGGCTCAGGGGAGCATATGACAGTCACTGGGTGGCGAGTCTGGAGGCCTGAGCCCGGGTGCCTCAGCCAGCGTCTGGCTGCGACATCTGGAGCAAATTGCTCTCCGGGCTGACTTTCTCCTTCTGTGCAAAGCGGGGACGATGCACCTGCCTGCTCACAGCAGCCTGCAAGGCTTCCCGGAGGCTCCTGGGAGCTGACGTGCTGTGTGGTGGGCAAGGGAGGGCACAGCCAGGGTCCTCTGCTCACTGCATGCAGCTACTCTCCCCCGAGACAAGCCCTGTCCCCTGACCCCTCGCATTTCTTCTGCCTCTGGAATGTTCCCCAGTGAAGGTGATGACAAGTCACATCATTCCAAATTTCAAGAAGCCCTTCTGTCTGATCAAGTCCTTCATGGTGTCTTTTTAATGAAGACCGTGGTGACATTTTACCAATACGGGGCAAGAGAGACAAAGAAACTGGGAATGAATGGAGGAGGGGGGGCTGTATCTACATGCTTCACAGGCCCCTCCAGGAAAGGCATCCGAGGTCATGGGGTTGGAGGTCACATGATGGGGCTGATTTGGGGTTCACACTGAAGCCCTGGCACGTCCCCTTCCAGGTGCCCTTGCCCAAACTGGTCAGCTTGATGTGTCATCCCAACAACACTGCGGCCTTCGTGGTCCTGAGCAGGAGTGCCAGGGAGGTGGCTCTGAGGGCCCGGGCCCTGGGCAAGGCCCCCTACCTCAGCAGCTTCCACCTCAGGCGTGAGTGCAGGGGAGGGGCCCCTGGGAGGGCGGCGGTGGGGGAGGGAGGAGGAAGAGGAAGGGTTGGGTCGCAGCCGGAACCCATCGGCCCTCTGCATGGATGGAGAGGCGAGGAGAGAGCCCCCCACACAGGTTTCCTTGGCCTTTGGTCTTCATTTTCAAACCCAGGGGCACACATGTGGAAGCACCGTGGGTGGTCACCACGTCGTGGGCACACAGACAGACCGTCCTGTTCCTGGTGCCTCCCCTGCCCCAGCTCTGGCCTTCCTGCACGCACCCACCCCTGACCTCTCACCCCGTGGGGTGCAGGATGGGGTGAGGGTGTCCATTCAGCACTGAATTGGCGTTTGTTTCTTTCGCGAGCCGGGACGGCAGGGGCTGTGCTTTAGGCTCAGTTCTGGCCCCAGCATGACACTTGGCTTTGCTCGTCTGCAGCACGGCGGGTGGGCTGCTGCGGGCGGGGCTGGAGCTGGGGCCCCCAGAGCTCGCACTGACGCTGTCCTTCCTCTGTCCTCTCTCTGACGTAGCCTCTGAGTTCATCTCCCCACAGAAACTCCTGACCCACCTTGTGGTAAGTGACGCTGGGATGGGCACTGCGTCTCCATCCGTCCGTTTACCTGTCTGATCGTTCCACAGTAGCCGAGTCCTGCTCTGTTTCAGGCTTTACCCTGGACATGGGATAAGGGGACCAGGGACCCTTGAGGCCCTGGGGAGGGGCAGCCCAGGCCAAAGGGCCTGGGGGAGGGCACTGGCCAGGTGGTGGGGCCCGGAGCATGGGGACAGGGGGCAGATGGGGAAGGCCTGGTTGTCTCCTGTGTGGCCTCCTGGTGAGCTTCTCTCTCTGAACTTGGACAAGTCCCCATGCCTTTCCAGACCTCATTCTCTCAGTTTCCCTGTTTGCCCGGCACTGCGATAGACAGTACGAACATGTGGAGACAGAGGTATACACCTGCCCTTGTACCTGCCCTTGAGGTGTTGACAGCGTCAGTGAGGGAGATGCCCCTGGGGATGACCTAACCACTCCGTGACATGTGACGAGTGCCCTAACAGAGGAGCCCTGCGGGGAAGGGGTATCAGCAAAGCAATGGCTAACCCGGCCACCAGCAGTCACGGAGGGCGTCGCAGAAGAGGCGGCGTCTGAGGGCATGCGGGGAACACGTGCAACAGCTAGAAAAGGTTGGGAGGGCTGAGCTGGCCTCTAGCGTGCTATGGGCTCGTTCTAACGTTCTTCCTTCCCTTCCCTGAAATCCTCGTCTCCGCCTTGTGTGTGTGTCTCTCCCCTCTCAGCTGTGTGCCCTGAAGCCCTACAGAGAAAAGGCATTTGGAGTCAGCGCCCTGAGGCTCCTCTATGCCCTGCACCCCATCACCTCCCTGCACCCCGTCATCAACGCGAGCGTGGGCCAGCTGTGGAGCAAGGAGATCCCCGAGCTGGTGCAGCTGCTGCATGGTGAGGCTGCTGGGAGGGGGAGGAAAGGAGCCGGGCGGCGGGGCGACTCCAGAAGGGCTGGACTCCCAGGCACAGGGTGGAACTTCCTTGGGGAGAGGAGCACCGGGACCGGCCTCTCTGTCCCTCTGGGTGCCGTCTGGACGGGTGGCCTCCCGGGCCCCTGTTGTGCTCTGAACACAGGCACGGGCCAGAGCTCTGTGGCCCCAGAGTCCCCAGACTGACCGCCGCCCCTTCCTGTGGGTGGAGGGCCAGGGAGCGTGTGGGCTTTGGGACCAGACGGACCCAGCTTCCAGTCCTCGCTTGGACGCTGGCCAGCTGTTTGCCCTCGACCTTTGGGAAGGCCCTCACCTTGCACCCTCGGTGCAGTGGGACAGCAGTTCTATTGTAGGACCGTGGTGAGGGTGGCGAGGGCGTTCCAGGGTGGGTTCTTTTCCTGCTGGGGCCCTCCGATCGGGTGGTCCCCACACTCTCTCCTGTCACAGAACACACAGAGAGGAGCCTGGACCAGGACAAGTGGGAGAACAAGCTGCTCCATGTGAGCCCTCCCTGAGACCCCTCTCTCCCCTCACCCCAGTGTGGCTGCCTCCTCAGGGCCCTTAGGGAGGAAAGGCCCCGGGTCCCCAGTGGCTGAGGCCACCATCAAGGGACCTCCCTGACCATGGGAACCTCCCTCTGGGCACCCGTGCCTCCTGGTGCCTGCACCAGAGTCTCAGACTCTGCCCTCAGCCTCAACCGCCCTCCACACCCTCACGGCCCCTCCTTCCACGGAGAGTGAGGGGAAGAGCCCTGGCTGGGTGTCCTCGGGCGAGTGATTTCACCTTTCCGGGCCTCAGCTTCTCCATCTGTAAAATGGGAATGTTAGCTCCTATTGCACAGATGCAAATAGGGTAATACAGGAGTGGGGCTTGTCAACCGGAAAGGTGGCATTGCCACAGGAAGGTGGCATTGCCTTTCTCGTCACTGTGTTGCCATTCTCTGTCCTGGCCACCCCCACTCTGTGTATTTCAGTCTTCCCTATTTCTGGAGCTCCTTCGCCCTCTTTCCAGACAGCGTCTCCTGTCTCTTGCTTCTTTCTTAGCCCACTTCCTTGTGCAGAAAGTCCTTCCGCTGTTCAGTGTGGTCCTCTTCCCCCTTCCTCTTCCTCAGTTTTCCAGTCAGTCCCTGGTGGCCATCAATGATGACAGGTGGCTGGAGCAACTCACCGTGGCCATCCTGGAGAGGATAAAGAATGGCGGTGACAACGAGGAGCAGAAGGTGCGTCCGTGCATGTGCCTGGGGCCGAGGGGGCGTTGGGGTGGAGGGTGATGGCGGAGGGGCCCGGGGGGCAGGGGCCGTGGACACGCTCTTGAGGACAGGCCTTGGGGGCCAGAGCACACTGGTGCTTGAACCCAGTGAGGGGGCTTTTATACCCACCGCTCGCCCCCACCTGCCTGTCACTGGCTCGCGTGGCTGGTCTGGGTCACGGAGGGGAGAGGGTGTAACGCGCCTCCCAGACACCCCCCTGCGAGGAGGCCGCGACAAACCGTGCTCTGGAGAAGGCCGCAGCCAGTCAAAGGGACCTCAGGTCCGGACCGGGCGCCGAAAGCATCGGCCAGAGTTGGGGAAAGGTGCTCACAGACAGGGGCTGGGAGTGAGCTGAGAGCAGGTAGGAGGACATCCATCCAAGCCCTAGAATGTTCTGTGTGCTGCCGTGTCAGACACCGCGAGGCACAGGCGAGGGACGAGGCAGACGGTGCTCCCGAGCTCTGCTCTGGCCAGAGCCGTGGGGGTGGCAGAGCCAGGAGCCCACCAAGCAAGTCCAGAGACGAGATCTCAGGGACTGCGAGAGGGGCTGAAGGAAAGACCCGCACCGGCGCGCTGGAGAGGAACTCAGGAGCTCGGGGAGGGCTCGTGAGACAGCCTCTGAAGGATGCGAGTGAGGCGGCATCTCGCAGAGCCCCGGGAGGAGAGAACTAGGGAGAGAAAATAGGAAACGCCAAGGCCCCGAGGGGGCAGAGTGAGCGACTCTGGCAGTGGACAGGCCCCACGCCTAGTGAGCAGGGACAGAGGCGTGACACAAAGAGGAGAGAAGGAGGAAGTGATGGAAATGCACTCGCTCAATCATGCAGTTTTGGTTTTCACATTAGGCAAATGGGAGGCACTGTTCCTATGTCCCAGCTGGGAGTGGGCAGAGTGTGGAGCAGGGAGGGTTCCTGAAAGCAGAAGGGTCCCTCCCCTCGGAGGCTGAGGAATTAGAAAAGCAGTCTTCTCCTCCCTGTCGCCTGAGCCCCTGCCCTGTCATAGTGTGCCTTGTCCAGAGCCCCGGCGGAGACCAGGAGGGCTGGCGTGAGGACGGAAGTGGGAAAGTGGGGACTGACGGTCGTAGTCTCTGAGGTGGCCGTCCCCCCCAGCTGCCCTGGCCTTATTCCAAGCGAGGCCTGACCTTGCCCTCCCACCACCCTAGGCTTTCCTATACAAATTCTTTGGCTTCACCCTGCGGACCTCCAGGAATTCGAAACTGCTGCAGATGATGCTCTCGGCCCTCCTACACACCTCGCATGAGGAGCTGCGGGAGAGGGAGGTGAGGCAGAGGGCCCCGGCAAACGGGGGTCGCTTGGAGCTTTAGAGGCAGGATGGCCAGCTGGCCAAGAGCACAGGCCTGGCAAGCCAGACCCCCTGGGTTGGAATCTCACCTCTGCCACTTACCAGCCGCGCACCCTTGGCAGGTGATACTGAACCTGCGTGCGTCTCCGTTTCTTCCTCTGTAAAATGAGGCTATGGTGCCTTCCTCATAGAACATTTTCTAAAAAGCTTTTTATTTTAGAATGAATTCACACTTATACAAAAGTTACAAAAAAGCAAACGCAAAAACAAGCAATAGCCCAATCAATTTCTGTAACCCCAGATTCCCCAAATCTTAACATTTTCCCATGACGGAATCATCCTTCTCCCTCTCCGCATATATCCATGTTATTATTTTATTTTATGGCTCATTCCAGGAAGTTGCAGATATGGTAGCCATTGACCTCAAGTATATCAGTGGGTGTTACCCTAAAAAGAAAGCTATTCTCTTAGGTAACCTCATCACAGTGATCAACGTCAGGGCACTAGCATTGCTACAGTGCTGTTATCCAGCTTAGAGACCTGATTCAAGAATTGCCAACTGTCCAAGCAATGTGCTTTAGAGCCAAAGAAAAAATTATTTTTCTGGTCCAGGATCTCATTTATAATCCCACAGTGTATTTAGTTGTCATTTCTGTTCAATCATTTTAAACTTGGAACTATTTCTCTGTCTTTATCTTTCATGATCTTGACATTTTTAAGGAAGTCCAGGCCATTTATCTTGTAGAACATCCCTCCTTCTTGGTCTGCGTCCTGTTTGCTCACGACGAGATTCTGTGTCTGTATTTTTGGCGGGAATGACACAGAAGATCTGCGTGTCCTAGGGCAGTTTGGAGGATGTTGGCAATGCCCTCCTGCCTCCCCTCGCCAGGGCACCCTCACTCACTGTCACAGCTATCGTCAGCTCCGTCCTGAGCCCAGGTGGCAGACAGTGTCACTGGGGAAACAAGACGTGGACAAGAAGAAAACCCCTCACTACCCAGAAGAGTCTTTCTAAAGGCTCCGGGGGCAGAGTTCTGTGACAGGGAAGTCCCAGCAATCCCTCAGCCAGCACTTGGGGACAGACTGCACACAGGAATAAAGATAAGAGGACTCCAGGATGGGGCCTGGGTTTCTGGCGTGCTCAGTTGGGAGGACAATAGTGTCCTTCCCTGAAATCGTGCGTCCAGGAGAAAAGGGGGCAGGAGGACGGTGCCTTGTCTTGGACAGGAGGGGTGGGGGTCCCCCGGACAGCCAGGTGGAGACGTCCATCACCATGCGGATCTGGAGTTCAGATAAGGCTGGGTGTCTAGATTTGGGAACCACTATGTTTTCCCTGTCTGTGACATGGGGATGATAATATCCCCCCAAGTTTGAGTGTGAGGATCAGTGGGATAAAGTGATAAAGTGAGGATCAGTGGCACAAAGCCAGCACTAACATGGCGACTTATTACGATGGTGACAACCATGCATCGTGGAAGCCCATGGGTAAGGCAAGGCATGAGAAGAGGGACAGAATAGAACCCTGTCTGGTGCTCTGCTAGTCCTTGCTTCCTAACTAGGCAAAAGCTTCCCTTTATCTATTTGGAGGCCAAAAGTCTCCAAGTCCACGAGCACCTTGTCCCCTCCTGAGGACCTGTGTGTCCTGGGCCACTGCTGCTGTCCCCGTTCTCCCCACGCTGCCTCCTGCGCTGCAGAGTCTTCATGATGGCCCCTCCCATGGGAAGAAGCAGGCAGACACTCTCTGGTGGGAAACAGCTGCCGCCTGCATCTCTGCCCTGGGCACCCCTTAAGCTCCCTGCCCAGTTCCCTTCTGCGGTGAGCTCCAGGCAGGCTTGGCTGACAAACGCTTCAGCCAAAGGACTTTGAGTTAAATACTGATCCTGGCAGGGGCGAGCCCATCCCCAAGCTTCCCTTTGCTCTTCTGGCTCCTGCTAGGTTGTCACATCTGCCCTCAGAGCCCCAGCTGTCAGACCTGTCAGCCACTGAGGGCATTTTCACCAAGTTGTCATATCACTGTGTCACATACGACGCACCCAGAACTCCCTCCTTGCGCCCTCCCCCACCCCAGACAGGTCTCCTCTTCTGTTCCACCTGCCCGCTGTGCTCAGGGTTCCTGCTGTTCCCTGTCCTCCCAGACTAGAAGCAGTGGCACTGTCTGGGAGTCTCCCTTGTCCCATCTCCCCTCCCCTCTCTGGTCTGCCACCAGTCCTGCGGAGAACGTGCCTCGGATCTGTTCCTCTCTTCCTGGCCCACCTCAGACACCCTTTTCTGAAATCCTGGTGCACAGGAGCGGGCTCTGTTCTGCAACGTAGCACTCAAGACTCCCAAGATTTGCCACATCTGTGACTCTAATTTTTCATCATCTGGAATCATTTGCCCTTTAGATTCCTTCTTGCAAGGGTGTTCCTTCCCCGTCTGGATTCTAAACAGTTCCAGCCTGAGGGACCCAATTTCCCTCCCATCTTTTTTTCTTGCCCTTTCCTCCCCCCCCCCCCCCCCCCCCCCCCCCCCCCCCCCCCCGCCCCCTCCCCAATCCCTGGTCCTGCCAGCACAGCGGGTGCTCAGCTCGCCCTCAGCTGTGGCATGGGGCGGGGGCTGTCCTTGTTACAGGGCATCGCCGTGGCACTCAGTATCGTGTCCCAGAGGTACCTGACGACAGTTCTGGACCAACTGCAAGCCTACAGCACTAAACTCACCGATAAGGACACATTGTCCATCCTCAAACTGACGAAGGTGATGGCATTCCGGGAGCGCTGCCAGCATCCCGCACACGGCCTCCCCTCACACAGCCTCCCTGCCTCTCCCAGGCTTTTGACTCCCCCAGAAAGCTTCTCTGTCCCTCTGGTTAAGCGTTCTGCTCCCTGCCCTTCCCCTGGCTGCCTCATGCCCATGCTTCAGGCCCTGCTGTCACCAGCTCCCCTGACCCCCCAGAAAATCATTCCCCATTCCACAGCCCCATCTTCCCTCCGTGCCCTCTGGGTGGTCTCCTCTCTGAGCCTCCATGTCCCAGTCCAGCAAGGAGGCTGAGGAAGGAGAAGGCAAGTCCCGCCTTCCCCCTACAGGAACATCAGCAAAGGGAGTGGGGGCTGGTCTGTAGCACCATCTACTTAAGCTACAGCAGGATGATTTCCAAGAGGCAGGATGCCCTCTTAAGTCACCTGGATGCCATCCTGGCCTTGGTCCTGCACCACTACCACAACTGTGTTGTGGAAAAGGTACTTCCTGCTCACAGTGCATCCCACACCCAGCCCGGGCCGTGCCCCTCTTCCCCGCATGGGAAAGATGCTCGGCCTGGAATGTAGCTTAGGGGCAGGGCCCTCTCAGTGGCTGCCACTCCCACCCCCCAGTCCTCAGCATCTTTGTCCTGCCGCTCTGCACCTCTGACTGGGAGAAGCATGCAGGGGAGACGGAGGAAGCCCCAGACACCTTCCCTGCTTTTGCTGCTTGTCCAGAGCACATGTCCCTAGGGCAGGGGGAGCCACACTTCCCATTCCCTGTCCACCTGCCACCCAGCTGGCCATCCTCAGGGTAGAACGTGCTCACTGGGGAGACAGGATCCTGAGAGACAAGGAGGCTAGACCCACCCTAACGTCAGAGCTCCCCTGCTGGGCTGCCACAGGCTGTCCCAGTTCCTTAGCTATGCTCAGAGGGAAGATACAGGGCCTCAGGCCAGGGAAGGTACGGGAGGCTCCGCCCCTCACCCCCCAAATGGCACGTGGGTGGGTGTCCCTGGCCCCGGCATCTTTCCTACCCTTGGAGGACCCTGAGCACACTGGTTGGTTCAGGATACAACTCTGAGGCTAAGCTACCTGGATGCCCTGGCCCAGATGACAAGCACCTTGAGCAGCCAGACCATCCACCCGTCATACAAGTTTCCCCACAAACTAGACCTTGTAGCCTGCATGGCGGTGAGTACCTCCCAGGAGGGGAGGGAGTGTGGTCCCCATGGAAACCCTCAAGGCTCCTAGGCTGGGCCTGGAAGACAGAAACCCAGACTTCCCAGTTTCCTTTTCATACCATACTTCTCCCTTTTCCATCCTCAAGGTAGGGGTGAGTATTGTGGGGCAAGTGTAGGTGGGAGTGGGAGAGACGTAGTGTCCTTCCAAGTCTAGTCCTTGGAAGTCCCTGAAGGTTTCAGCCCCACCTTCTTGTAAGCAGGGCCTGGGGGCAGCGGGGAGGCAGGCAAGACAAATGTGTTCACAGTCCTCCTGGTCTCTGGGGGCGGGGGTGTCACAGGAGCTAATCCGGGAGGAGCCACTGGACTGCATCTCCAGCCCCATTAGGCAGAAGGCCATGAATATCATCACCGACGTGAGGTAGCAACGCGCCACCCGCACTGTCTCCCTCACCCTGGCTTGATTACAACTCTTTATTCCCCGGCCCCTCCCACCTCTCATTCTCTGCCCCGGCTTCTAATATAAAGGTCCCCAGGAAGTAGCAGGCATCCACTGGACAATGTCTCCCCTTTCTGTTGTCAAGATTTTGCAGGTGGGACCTTACCACCGCCTGGCCGGGCACCTGCCTCCCCATCTCCGCAGGGTCTTGCTGTCACCCCCACCCCAGGCTTTCTTCTGCTTCCAGCACTGTCCCTACTAGACCCCCCCATGTCCATCCTTGTCCCCTCCATTCCCTCCAGACGTATGGGGAACCAGCAAGCAAAGTGTCACCCCAAACACCAGGAGCCCTTGCCGCCAGTCGCTGTGCCTGCTCTCGCTCCCTTCAGCCCTTTCTTTCCGTTCCCTGGTCCCTTCTCCCTTTTGCTGTTGTGTCCTCATTTTTCCTCTTTCAGTTCCCTTTTCCCCTGGTGTCTCCCTGGTTCTTGCTCCTGCCCTCCCCTCTTTCTCCGCCAACTCTCTCCGCACCACCCGCCTTCCTTTCCCCAAGTGTCTTTCCGGGCCACCGCTCTCTGGTCATACTCTGCTTCACCCTGGACCTTAGGAAGCTCGAGCCGCTCCTGGACATAGACAGCAAAACAGAGTTCCTGCTCACGTGCTACAAGGCCGTGCTCTGCCTGCCCCCCTCAGAGGGCCTGATGGAGGAGGTGTCCGACCCCACGCAGGGCCAGGCCAGCGCGGTAAAGAGCCATCTGACGGCCGTCGCCTTGCTTTAATGTCTGTCTTTGAGAGGGCACGAAGTATAGGTTTGATGGTCTTATAAAAGGATCTTCCACCGTCTTTACCAAAATCAATTTTTTGTGCCAGGAGGAGGGGGTTGCAGGCAGTCCGGGTGGACCCTGAGACTGACTCCCGCCTTGGGCGACCCCTGCCACCCCTTGAATGTTCTGGCCCAGAGGTGGACACTCTGCCCTGCCCTTGATAGCTGTCACACAACTGAAACCAGTCTGGAAGATTCAAACGTGGTTTTACTCGAGGCACACGGGTACAGGACTTCAGGGAGTCCCAGGAGCAGATCTGCACCCGCTTCCCACGGGGCCCGGGTGTTCCCCGAGGGAGCGAAGAGGGATCTGAGTGGACGTGTGCACTCTCACGTTTCCTTCCTAGGAACTCTCTTGTGTCCTCTGACCCTTTCTCCTGGCTGGTCATTCTTACTTCACTGACGCCATACTCTCTTGAATTTCTCTGAAGTTATTAATAAGAATGTTTTGAAATGACATTTTCTACTATGTACTGAACCAGTTTGGATTCCTGGGGTCAGGTGGTCTTTACCTTGGGGGGCACTGGGCTGGGGCTTCCCTGAGTTTGCGGCAGGCTGGGGTCCCGAGTGCCGGTGGAACGGCTTCGCCCCAGCTCTGGCTGGGTCCCTTCCCAGGCCTGCGCTCCACTGCGAGCTGCCTTTCCTTCTTGTCAGCTTGGAGGCCCACGACTGCCTTGTAGGAGCCCTTGTGGGCAGACCACCTGCTTTCCTTAGAGTGTGGCTGGGCAGGGCCGTGGACTTGTGCGAGGGTGAGAGGGGAAGGGCACCGTCCCGCTGTCCGTCTGTCAGTCAGTCGCCCGCAGACGCCAGGCCGGCCCTCTCTCCTCCCCGGGAACGGCCGGTCTCCCAGGCAAAGCTACCGATGGAGGCATCTCCCCCGGGAGCCCCGGAATGAGCACAGCGAAGGAAGCGGGGGGTGGAGGGGTTTGGGGGACCTCGTGTCAGGCAACTCCCAGGAGCCCCACACCAGGCAGACGCTGTGCCCCGGTGAAAGCAACAGGAATTCATTCCAGTCAACGGCGGGCAAGCGGCACTTGGAAATGCAGGGGAAACGCCAGCAAGGAAGCCTGAGCGTGGGAGGAGGGCGGGCTGCTACCTCAGAGGCACTGTGAGTCCCTCTCCGCTCCTCAGGAACTGCTCAGGATGACCCTGCAATCCCTCCGGAGTCTCCTGGAAGCGCTGCTCACCGGGAGGCCCAGTCAGGTCCAGACAAGCCTGGAGGTCAGTGGGGAGGAACCCCTGGGGGCCGGTGTGTCTGTGTCCTGGGGCTCGCTCAACAGGGCGCCCGCCACCGCTGGCTGGCTGAAAACCGCAGGTTCTGAGGGAGACTCTGGTCTTGGGTTCCACAACTCTCCACTGGCTTCTGGTGACTCCTGCCAACCCATGGCGTCCCTTGCCTCGTGGACACCTCACTCCAGCCTCTGCCTCCATTTTCACACATGGCGTACTCTCCTGTGCATGCATGTGTGTGTGTGCGTCTGTTTTCTTTGTGGCGACAGCAATCGCTGGATTAGGTAGGGCCCACTGTAAACCCAGTGTGAACTCACCTTACCTCGATGACTTCTGCAAGGACCCTATTTCCAAACCAGGTCACACTCTGAGGTTCTAGGCGGGCATGACTTTTGTCACCTCAGTACAGTTGGGAACAGAACAGTCGGGCCAAGAACTGAGGATGAAGGTTGGGTGCAGAGCTTTGAGGAAAGGTGATCAGGGCTTGGTTTTCTCCCTTGCAGGAGAAATGCTTCCTTCTTCCTTCTTCCTTCTTCCTTCTTCCTTCTTCCTTCTTCCTTCTTCCTTCTTCCACAGCCAGTGCTGTGGCCACCTTCTCCCCACCCCCTCTGCCCCTGCAGAGCAGTCACAGGTGAGAAGCACAGGCTCTGTGCCTCCACACCTGCTCTGCCTGCTTCTGCCCTTAGCTATGTGGCCTTGGAGACTCACGTCCCAATGCTTCACTTTTCTCTAGGAAAACAGGGTGACAGTAGTACCTGGCTCATACAGTTGTGCTGATAACCACGTGAGAATGTTTATAAAATGCTCCACTCAACAGAGTAAAGCGCGACTTCTAGTAATTTTCCCATTTTTAATTAAGTCATCTTTTTTATGGCTTTGACTGATGTTACGCTAATGTGATGCTTTGGCCCTCTCTTAAGTGTCCTGTTGCCCAATTATCACATGAAATTTAAGTTTCCTTTGCACTTATTTTGGTTGTCAGAGTAACAGATTACTGAGGAGTCCAGGCAAAGTATTTTCTTCGAAAATTAGTTGATTAGATGATTATTTTCTGTGTGGTTATGGTGTCAAATTGATAGAATTCAGATTTATTTGTGTTCCATCTTAGAGTTTCTGTTCTTTTAATTTAATTGAATATTTTAGTGATGTCAGGACTAACATAATTGAAAACCTAAAGCTAAGACAGTCCTCGAGCTGTCTTGTTCCCATCAATCCTCTCAGCCCACTTCCCGTTCCCTCCCTAGAGATCAGCTTCCGATCTGTGCTGCTTGTTTGTACTGTACGAGGAAGCAGATATGTGTTATGGGACATTCTTGTGTCCCTCTCTGTCCCACACAGCAGGCCGTGCCTTCTCCCCAGTGTCCCGAACTTTGTTTTTTTCAGTTATCCACACCAGTCCTCAGACTCAGTCTTTATGATCTTGCAGTTGCATGGCTTGTCTGGATGTACTAGAGTTCATCCAATCCGTCCCCTAGAGACGGACATTGGGCTGTTTCCAATCTTTTTACTGCTAGTTTTCTTCTTTTATTTTGAAATGATTTTAAATTCACAGGGAGTTGAGAAAATAATGGATCCCCTTCTTTGGATGTTTCACCCAGTCTCCCCTCATGGTGACATCTTCTGTAACGGCAGTATATTATCACAAGCAGGGAATTGGCAGTGGGCACTACTGTTAGACTACAGACCTTGTTCAGTGCTCACAGTTTTGACCTGCGCTCAATTTTTTTTTCTTTTTTTCTTGAGACAGAGTCTTGCTCTGTTGCCTGGGATAGAGCGCCATGGCATCAGGCTAGCTCACAGCAACCTCAAACTCCTGGGCTCAAGTGATCCTCCTGCCTCAGCCTCCCAAGTAGCTGGGACTACAGACATGCACCAACATGCCGGCTAATTTTTTCTATATATTTTGGGTTGTCCAGCTAATTTCCTTCTATTGTTAGTAGAGACGGGGTCTCACTCTTGCTTAGGCTGGTCTTGAACTCCTGACCTTGAGCAATCCTCCCACCTCAGCCTCCCAGAGTGCTAGGATTACAGGCGTGAGCCACCGTGCCCAGCCAACCTTCGCAAACGTTGATCTCATGCGCAGTGTGGTGTAACCAGCGCCACCACCATCACTGATGTAGAACTGGCTCATCACCAAGCAGAACTCACTTGTGTGACCCCTTTTTAATCACATCATCCCTGTCCCCTGGTGGCAACCACTAATTTCTTCTCCAGCTCTCTGGTTTTGCCCTTTTGAGGATGTTACGTACAGGGAATCGGAGAGCAGGTAACCTTTGTTGACGTTGGCTTCCTGCTCTCAAGACCCTCCAACTTTTTGCATGCATCAATAGTTTATTTCTTTTTATTCTGGAGTGATTTTGTGTTGTATGGACATACTAGAGTTTGTTTAATCATTCACCCATTGAAAGACTTTTGAGTGGTTTCCCACTGCGGGTTACTATGAGGAAAGCTCTTGTGAACTTTCATGTACATGTTTTTTTGTGAATGTAAGTTTTTATTTTTCTGGGATAAATTGCTGACTCATGGGGTAAGTGCATGTTTAGTTTTATAAGAAACTGCCCAACTATTTTTCAGAGTGGCCATACCATTTATGCTCACAAGAGCAATGTGTGAGGTGTGCAGTTTCTTTGCATTCTTGCTAGCACTTGATGTGATTTTTTACTTTATCCTTTCTAACAGGTATAGTAATACCTCATTGTGGTTTTCATTTGCATTTCCCTAATGGCTAATGATGTTGATTATATTGACATATGTGTGTTTGCTATCCATACCCTTTCTTTGTATGATTTTAATTCTTTTAAATTTGTTAAAGTTTTATTTTATGAAGCAAGATGTGGCCTATCTTGGTGAATGTCCCATGTGCACCTGAAAAGAATATGTATTCTACTTTTGTTGGATAGAGTATTCTAAAATGCCAGTTGACGGTGGTGTTCAGTTCTTGCTGATTTTCTGTTTACTAGTTCTGTTGCTTACTGAGAGAGAAATGTTGACGTCTCCAACTATAACTGTGGATTCAGCTATTTTTCTTTTTGGTTCTGTGAGTTTTTGCTTCATGTATTCTGAAGCTCTGTTGTTAAGTGCATCCACATTTAGGATTATTATATCTTCTTTGTAAACTGACCTTTTATTATCATGAAATATCCTCTTTATCTCTGGTAATTGTCTTTGTTATGAAGTCTTATTTTTCTGTTATTATTATAGCTACCCTACCTCTCTTTTTATTACTGTTTCTATGGTATATCTTTATCCACCCTTTTACTTTTAACATACAGTCAGTCCTTTTTAAAATCCATTCAGTAGGCACATTTTTTAAAAAATTCATTCTGGCAATCAGTGTCTTTTAATTAGCATGTTTAGATCATTTATGTTTAAAGAAATTATTGAGAATGGTTTTAGGTCTACTATATTATTGGTGTTCTGTTTGTTTGAAATATCCCTCTAATCTTTCTTCCTCTGTTTCTCCTTTCTTGCCTTCTTTGGGTTATTTTCCCATTTTAATGTTACATTTTAACTTACCTATTGGCTTTTTGACTCCATCTCTTCGTATAGTTTTTATAGGGGTTGCCGTAAACATTACCATATACACACTTAACTTTTCACAGCCGACCTAGAATCAATATTTTACCCTTTCCAGTGGAAGGTGGAGACTCGATCAGCATATAGACCCCCTTGATTCTTCCCTCGCTCTACACTGGATTTGTCTTAGGTGTTACATTTGCATTCAGTAAAACCCCGTCCGACAACTTTATAACATTTTCTCTGAGCCATCCAACATATTTCACACAATTCATCAAAGAAGAGCCTACTGTATTCACCCAGATACTTGCCATTTCTATTCATCTTCCTTCGTTCCTGATGTTCCAACTTTCCTCCCGGTATCATGTCTCTTCCTTTCATCAGTTCCCTTAAGGGTCCCTACATTTACTGTTCCGAACTTTCCATTCTTATATTCTAAACTTTTTTAGCCTAGAAAATCTCAGACATCAGCCAAAGTAGAGCTAATGGAGTCAGAAACCCGTGTACGGCTGTCACTCAGCTTCAGAGACCAGTCATGGCCAGTCCTATTTTATTTGTACCTCACATATTCTCCAACTTCTGTACCTCTGGATTGTTTTGAAGCAAATTCCATACCATTTTATCCATAAATATTTTAGTATGTTTATCAAAGATAAGGATTATATTAAAGCATAACTGTGCTACCATTATTATATTTAAAATGTAGGCCAGGTGCAGTGGCGCATGCCTGTAATCCCAGCTACTCGGGAGGCTGAGGCGGGAGCCCCGGAGTTTGAGGTTGCAGTGAGCTACGATGACACCACTGCATTCTAGCCCAGATGACAGAGTGAGACCCTGTCTCAAAAATATAACTTTAATTTCTTAGTATTGTAAATGTTCAGACAATGTTTAATTTTCCCCAAATGTGTCACAAATATATTTGTTAAAAAAATCCGTTCACTTTGGGCCAGGCGCAGTGGCTCACGCCTGTAGTCCTAGCACTCTGGGAGGCCAAGGCAGGAGGATCACTCAAGGTTAGGAGTTCAAAACCAGCCTGAGCAAGAGCGAGACCCCATCTCTACTAAAAATAGAAAGAAGTTAATTGGCCAACTAAAAATATATAGAAAAAATTAGCCGGGCATGGTGACACATGCCTGTAATCCCAGCTACTCGGGAGGCTGAGTTTCTTGAGCCAAGGAGTTTGAGGTTGCCGTGAGCTAGGCTGATGCACGGCACTCTAGCCCAAGCAACAGAGCGAGACTCTGTCTCAAAAAAAAAAAAAAAAAAAAAAAATCTGTTCACTTCGAATCAGGTCCTAAATGAGGTGCTTACATTCCTGCCGGTTTGTTGCTTAAGTCTTTTCATCTGTAGTTTTTCCTTATGTCATTTTTTCCTTGAAATTTATTTGTTGAAGAAACCAAGTCATTTCTTCTATAAATTTTCCACATTCTGAGTTATGCTTCTTACCTCACTTTGGGGTCATTTAACAAGTTCCTCCACCCCAGTATTTCCTAGAGATTATTAGATCTAGAGGCTTGATCAGATTCAGAATTAATTTTTAGCAAGATTACTTCGCAGGTAGTCTTATAGTATCATTTGAATTTAAAATGAATTTTAAAATATTTGATGTATTTTCATCAATGAGAACTTTTATTATAATTGATGCCACAATTGTCCCATCTTTTGACAATGGGAGCCTTTCCCAGTTAGCTCCTGAGTCCTTTTAACTTGACTCTAGGAATTTCCAAGAACTTCCTTACTTTCCAATATAATGTTTTGTGTACTTTCCATCTGTGGCCTGGAATCAGCTATTTTTTCAAGGAGCTATGGTTCCTCTTTGTGGAAAATAGTATTTAGAAATCACAGCCTTGGCTTGGGCATTTCATCAGAGTCTGGCTACAAGAACAGGTAGTTTGTTTTGTTTTGTTTTTCAAATTAATCCATGTGGCATCAGTATTGTCTTGAGTTGGTTGTGGATTTTTTCCTCTACTGCCATTCTTCCTTTTCAGTTATAAATGACCTTTTGTTTGCTTGTATCATTGTCAGATCCATTGCTGCAGGTTGACATGTGAGCAATGTGTATTTGGATCGGTGGTATTTCTGGCTGGTAATGTACCACTGGTAAGACACGCATTGTGTTTCAAATAGGAGTCATCCGTAATTATATTTCTCCAACAAACTCGCACATAACTCACCCTGAATCTGTGACTACAGAGATACTTCTTTCTTATCACCAAGTTCTTTCTTTACGGAAGGATGAGAAGAGATGGGTAGGGGAACTGTGGGATATGTTGACGCATTGAAGTGAGCCCCGGTCAGTATCATTTGAGAGTCGCTGCTTTAACCTGAAAGAAAGAAGCACCAGTGGGGAGACTTCTAGCACCTAGAGAAGGGGAGAATTGGGGGCTGGGAGAATGAAGGCTTCTGGTTCACATCCCATGCGCCTCTAGGCCAAAGAAGTCCTGCTCTCCGAAGTATGGCCCTGATACTTCGCAGAAGCCAGACTTCACGGTTACCTCTCTCTGCTCTGGGATGCAGCTGATCAGGCCTCTCCTTTCATCTTCTTCTCCCTCCAGCTTCTGGAGACGTGGCTGAATTCCCAGAAGGACCACGAGCGGGAACGGGCCATGTGGTGTGCTGCCCGTGTTCTTGGCTTTACTGTGAAAATGAGTAATTTCAAAGTGAGTGGTCCCCCTGCCCCAGAGCCTGGGCGGCCCTGGCGCCCCTCTGGTCCCCCTCACCCCTACCTTTGTCCCCAGCTTCATCAGATCTGTCACCTGGCCTCAGTCACTCAGCCTCAGCCTCTGTCTCCCTGGCCCCATACTCTGTTTTCTCCCGTGCCTCCCATCTTGTTCTCTCCTCTCTCCTGCTTCCTTGTCCATCACGCCCACGTCTTCCAATTGGTCTGTTTGTCCCTCCGCCAAATCATTCCATTCCACTCGTTTGGTCTCCATTCACCTCTACAAGTAGTCACTGGATGCTGGCCTTGGGCCAGGCACTGTGCTAGTTGCCATAGTGGATACGTAGATGATCAAGACAGTTCCCTGAAGGTGATAATGAACATGCAAACCATATGTGGTGGGAATAAGGTATGGAAACACAAATAATCGGAAGTGAAGGAATCCAGGAAAGCTTCGTAGAGGAGGATGCAATAGAGCTGGGCTTGGAGGATGAGTGGGGTGTCCAGTAGCAGATAAGAGGAAAAAGTGGCAGGTCCTGTCCCAGCTATGCCGGTGTACACGCTTGCCAGCCACACCTAGTCTAATTCCTTCCCTGTTCCCTGCACCTAGTCTCAGCACTCGGGTCTGTAGCACATGTGTCGCCCCCTCCTCCTAGTTTTTCTCCTGTGACAGTCAAGCCTGCAAGAATGGCTGGGATAACTTGTGACTTCCAGCCCTCCTCCCCAGACGGAAATTCAGTTCACCCGGCTGGGGCAACTGGTGAGGATGCTGGCCGTGCGCTGCCAGGACCCAGTGGACAACATCTGCTTCTTGTCTGCCGAGGCTGTCTACAACCTCTCCTCTGTCCTCCTGCTGCAAAAGCGTAGGCACAGCCCCCCCCCCTCCCCTCCTGCCTCGCCCTTAGGCCTGGCCATCCCCACACCTCTCTTCCAGAACAGCCAGGGCCTAGAAGTTACCTGAGTACCTCATTTTCATGGAAGGACCTGCCCCCAAACACCTACAGTGATCCTCCTGGGACAAATTACCTGCTCAGGAAAGAGCACTTTTGAATTCGTTCCTCCCCATCTGGCAGAGCCTCGTACTCTTACCCGATTCTGTCTCTGCTCTGAGGCAGGCACCATGGGCCTCCTTACACAGGAGCCGTCAGCATCCCTTATCGTGAGGTCTGTTCCTCCCCTGCCAGCCCCCACCTCTCTCCAAGCCGGCTTAGCCCAGCAGTCACCTCAAGCTAGGCCAGGGCCCCAAAAGGTGGGAAAGGGCAGCCTAAGAAGCCTTGTTTCTGAGTGTCTGAGGAGTGGGCTTGGGGGTCTTTGTTTCAGAGATGAAAAGAAAAAATCAAGGCTTGTGGGAAGAAGAGGGCAAGAATGAAGTCTACAGTGCCAACATCTTCTATAACAATACCTTTAAGATCGGAGAGGTGATGGGGGCACAGAGACAAAGTAGGGAGAGCTGGGGCCTCTCATTATATAATGTTCTAGCCCCCTTGGGTGGGACTCTTGTATCCCTCCTGCCTTCCCTCTCCGTGACTGGCTGTGAAGGTTTTCTTTAGGGGACCACCCTATGCAATGGAAGATCCAGTCCTGGGGCTCCCACACTCTCTCCCCTGAGTGTGCTGGGTCCTGGCCCTTAGTCACGGCCCTTCCCCCCAGCAGCACTGGTTTCATGCTCATGGTGCTTCCTGAGCAATGTGTAGTCCCAGCTCCTAAGGACCCTAGAGCCTTGGCCAGGCGCGGTGTCTCACGCCTGTAATCCTAGCACTCTGGGAGGCCGAGGTGGGAGGATCACTCAAGGTCAGGAGTTCAAGACCAGCCTGAGCAAGCGCAAGACCCCATCTCTACTAAAAATAGAAAGAAATTAGCTGGACAACTAAAAAATATATAGAAAAAATTAGCCAGGCATGGTGGCGAATGCCTATAGTCCCAGCTACTTGGGAGGCTGAGGCAGGAGGATTGCTTGAGCCCAGGAGTTTGAGGTTGCTGAGAGCTAGGCTGACGCCATGGCACTCTAGCCCAGGCAACAGAGTGAGATTCTTTCTCAAAAGAAAAAAACAAGGACCCTAGCCCCAGCCCCTCTCTCCCACTGCTCTGCCTCTGCAGCCTCTGACCTCTGAGCCCCACATTGCACCTGAGGTCAGTGTTCTCTGCCTCCCATCCCCAAAGACTTTGTCTCTAGTGACAGTGTCCTCTGGGAGTTTGGCAGACAGCACAGGCCTGAGACAAATGTGCATCTTGCTCCTGAGGGGGCTTCGTCCTCACCCCATTCCCAGGAAGGGTGGTCCGGGCCATCTGAGGCAGGAGGCCCAGGCGAGTCAAGACCCAGGGCCCCTGTTGCAGGCATTTGCAGAGTATTTCACCCAGAACCAGCTCACCAACATGGTGCTGAAGGCCATGGAGGGCCTGACCGACAGCAAGGCCAAGTTGTCTCTGGCTACTGCCCAGCTGATGAGCGCTGTCATGAAAGAACGGGGTGGAGATGTGCTAAAGGTGAGCATGGCACTGTGGCAAGAGCTCTGCCCTGCAAATCAGGAGCCTGGGGCTCTCTCCTGGCTCTGGTACCAACCAGGTGAAGGGCCCTGGGCAAGTCCCTTCTCTGCCGTTGGTCTTAATTCACTCACCTATGAAATGTAGGCTCAGCCTGGCCGCAGTGTTTCAGGTCTATAATCCTAGCACTCTGGGAGGCCAAGGTGGGAGGATCACTTGAGGTCAGGAGTTCAAGACCAGCCTGAGCAAGAGTGAGACCCAAGCTTTACCAAAAATAGAAAAAATTAGCCAGCCATGGTCGTGTGTGCCTGTAGTCCTACCTACTCAGGAGGCTGAGGCAGGAGGATCGCCTGAGCCCGGGGGTTGGAGGTTACAGTAAGCTATGATGATGCCACTGTATTCTACCCAGGGTAACAGACTGCGACTCTGTCTCAAAGAAAGGAAAAAAAAAAACTGTAGGCCCAAAGTAGATGTTCTCTGTGGTCCCACAGAGCTGTGTCGTTTGCAGTCCTGAGCTCAAAACTGACCCCTCAGTTAACCCCACCATGTGCAGGACTGTTGATGGCAGCTGGAGGCCAAAAAGCCAGAGCACAGGGAGGTGCTGTTAGGGGCATTCACCTTGGTTCCCTGGGGTTTCAGGGGCTTAGACGGTGGATTGCAAATCAGCTCATGGAATGGACTCTGACTGTTGAAAGCATTATCCTTTTTTTTAGATTAACGTAAAAATGGGAGAGTTTTGCATAACAATCTACATTTCCCACTGCACTGAAAACAATTTTTAAATGGGGTCAGCTAGGGCACCTTTCTGAGTGGCCACTGTCCCTTTTATAGATGGGGCATGAGCTGTCTCAGACCCTCCTACTCTCCCTGAATTCCCTGTCACCTGTCGCCTTGACTCATTTACGTGACTTGTCTGGCCTGGGTCCCAGAGCTGGAAGGACACTCTGAGGGTGTCTTTGAAGCACTGCACTGGAATGGGCTTCCCAGAGGCTCTGTATTAGGAATTTGACCCCAGGCCAGAGCCTGGGGTCCCCCACCTCCAATGCCAACTGCAGTTTCGTGGGTTGACAGTTGATCCCAGCTGGGAGGGAAAGCCCTGAGGTGTCTTCAAAGCTTCTGCCTTCCCTCCCCGGGGTCTTGTACCTCCTGAGCAACCTGGGCACTCATCTCCGGACTTTGGGGCTGTGGGCAGACATCTGCTACAGTGGGCCTTGACACCAGCTTCTGGAGTTCCTTCCGTGGCCCCTGCTGGTCTGGCCTCTGGCGCCGCAGAACTCTGCCTTGGGAAGGGCGTCACTGGCAGGGCTACAACTAGGCCCCTTGAGTTGGAGGAACTAGTAGAGGAGGAAGGCGGGAAGGAAGCAGGGAAGAAGTTATGGGGACTTCTGGCTCTGCCCTGAAGGTTGAGGAGATTGCAGAGGGCATCCTCAAACGTCTCTACGCAAAGCTGGAGCCCAGCACAAATGAGGAGACCCTGCAGGTCATGTGTGCACTGGCAGGCAGCAACACCGGCACTGTCATCCCCATGCTGCTCAACAGGCCCCTGCCCTGGGACAGGTACCTGTGCCCTGGCCCCGGGGCACATTCTGCAACCCAGGAAGGCCCCCCGCCTGGCCCCAAGCCCAGAATGAAAATCCCTCTACAAGGATGCTGTCTCTTACCCTCCCTTCTCTTTGATCCCAGTCCAGCCTCATCTCCTTGTCCTCCGGCCAGTTCCTCTTTGGTCTCACTCCCTCTAGTCCCTGAGAACTGGCTCTTCATGGGCCTGAGACCAGACTCGTCCTAGGAGCGTGGTCACCAGGGCCCATGACATTGCTGTCCCTGGGTCTTGTAGAATCCCTCTGGCCCTGTGGAGGGCACTTGGCACCCAGCGAGACACCACAATCAATGTCCTGCTGCGGCTCATCAGCATCCTGGAAACGAACCACTCGAGAGAGGAAACTAGGGAGATGGACACCAAGCCTGTGGCGGTCAGTACAAGTGGGGGCGTCCTTGGACATCCTGCTCTGGGAGCTTGGGGACAGAGTTACAGTGCCTGGGGTCAAGCAGATTCTGGGGCTGGTATCATTTTACGGAGGGCCTGGGGAAGTGTCAGGGGCCACACGAGAGGCAGAGGTTTGGGTGCCTAGAGTTGGTGTGGACAAAGTATGCCAGAAATCATCCTCTGCTGAGCATGTAGACTCGGTTTCCATTCCATTTTTAATGTCAAGTGAGCAGAAGAGGAAGCAGATTGCGTGTGGGTGGCCCCCGCCTTTCCCTAGGGGTGAGGTGTGGGTGTCCAGTCGTCAGATGTTTCCGAGAAGCCTCGGTCAGAGTGAGCGGTGCCCGCTGAGCAGCGCTAGGGAGGGACAGGGTGAATTCCAGCCCAGGCTTTCAGTGTGACAGGCAGTGGTCCAGGCATGGTCACTTCTGCTCCCCCCGACACCCTTCCCAGGTGACATGTGCCTTGTGTGAGATGCTGTCAGGACCCCTGTGCGAGGAGGCTGTCCAGGAACTCTTCCCACGGCTGTTGCTGGCTGTGCTGTGTCATCTCTACTGGGTGACTCAGCAAAACGCCCCCCAGAAGATGGTGGTGTACAACCAGGAGGGGGCCCCGGGCACCAGGCGCAAGCCCTTTGACCCCACTAGGTAAGCCTGACCTCCAGGTGATGGGAAAATGCAAGGAGTCAGTTCCTAAGAGCCCTGGGCGACTGGCTGCTGATCCATTAGGGATGCAGGGAAGAGAAAAGTAGGAGATGGTGTGGGTGCTGCAGCATCGTGCCCTGGAATAGTCCCTCAGACTTTTCGGGTTTCTCATCACTCCTCTCACGGTGTGCACGCGTCGCCTGACTCCCACTGCGCCCACCCCCCATGCTTGTAACCGTCCGCGTGAAGAGTGAGTCAGATGGCAGATGGCAGGCCCCGGCTGTGTCAGCCCTCGAGCAGGGTGGGCCCCCACAAGTTCTAGCAGGGGCCAGAACTCAGTTTCCTCACCTGTGAGACGGGGGGGCGGGACTCCTCCAAAAGCAGTTGTCATACTACTTTTTGTAAACCTCGGAACACTTCATTCACATGAAGTCTTCACTGAAAATGTAAACAAACGGAAGCAGGAAAGGAGAGACTCTGATTAGGTGGGCGAGGGAGTGAAGAGCAGTCCTCCCCCCTCCTGCTGCCCCCTGGAGAGCGGAAGTTGAAAACCTTAGCACTAGGATGTGCCTCTAGTGTCTTCCGAGGGACTCTGTGGTGGAGGGAGGGTCGGGCCAGGGTGGCGAACGGATGGGCAACTGATATCGGGCCATAGAGCCGTGACTTCTTGTCCCCAGAAGGGCAGAAGTGGAACCCAGCCACCAGGGCTGAGAACCGCCTCCAGCTCGCCAGCACGGGAGTGCAAACCAGGGCATGACACTGTGTCCATCTTTTTGTCCTTTTCTTTTCACAAACCCGATGGTGGTGGCCTTCAGTTGTGCCCTGAAGGTAGCGAAGTTGGTGCTCCTGGCGGCTGCCCATGAGGGAGTCGTGGTCTATGCAAATGACTATCGCTGCTGGGAGCTTCTGTCCAGCCCCAAGTCTTACTATATCGGGATCATGGACCTCACAAGGTGGGACCACTTTCCCAGTGCCCCTGGCACCTCTCTGACCCCTGACCCCAGTCTCCCAGGTCCCAGCGCTCAAATATTGTAGCCACGTCCACCTCCCAGCCCTCCAGTCTCCTGATTCCTCAGCCCCCTGCCATGTGCACACTGGTCCCTGGCCTCTTCGCCCACCTGCACCAATTGCTTGCGTCCTATGTCCCACCCCAGTGCAATGGTGAAGACATGTGAACCCTCCGTTCTTCACCGATTCCTGAACCCTGTCAAGAACTTCCTCAACAGCAGTGACGAGGGTAGGAGGATCCTGGCCAGGGCCTTCTATGCACAGGTGAGAGCTGAGGAGAGGTCAACAGCTCCAGCCTTTCATTTCCTGTAGCTGAGGAACTGAATGTTTAATGGGGGATATTAACTAACTTGTCCCAAGAAGGAGGAAAAAAAACGAGAATCAAGCCATCTCAAATGGGGTTCCCTTCCCTGGCACTTCAGGGGCCTGGTTCAAGGAGGTTGGGTAGCCTGGGGAGGGAGTTAGCAGTTCCAGTCCTCCCAGAATGATGCACGGATCCCAGCTTTGGGCTCCAAATTCAAGTCTTATCAGCATTACCCCCCAAGCCCTTCCCCGTAGTCTCCACCCCATGCGGACGTCTGCCTCTGCACCCACCAGGACCAGTCCTTGCCTGAGCAGGGGCCTGAGGGCGTCTGCAGGAGCACAGGGCCCCCACCCCACCTTTCTCCATCCATAACCGTGGCCTCCTGCCCCACAGCTCCTCTGGCACCGATCCGTGGCTCAGACCCAGGGGCAAGGCTTTCTGGTCACCTTAACCCAGTGGATCAAGGATCCTAACCTCGTCATGGAGGAAATTGGCCTCCGGGGAATCAGTAACCTGGCACTGCACCCAGGAAATGTAAGAGTAGGGGGAGGGCCCAGTGGGGTCCCTTGGGTCCCTCAGTTGCACAGGTTTTAGTACATCCCCACACCCCCATCCTCGGGCATCACAACGTCCAGAGTGTGGGCCAACCTAGGCGTGTCCTCAAGCTGCCTGAACCCCTGGAGCCTTCATTTTCTTGGCACATGCAGCCCCCAGGTTGCCCGTGTCTGTGTCTCTTAGGCACCTATGTGCTCAAGACCCTGTCCCCAGGGCATTGCGTGATGCCCGGGCTGGTGGGTGATGTCTGCCTTCTTCCAAATAGTCAGAGGCTCTCAAGAGCCTGGTTCCGTCCCTGCGAGGCTTCCTGAATGCCGAGTTGCGGGTGGCGGTGCAGGCGGTGAAGAGCCTGAGGAACATCATCCACCACGGGCACGGCGAGGACATCAAGGGCATCTTCTGCAGCATCTGCCCGCACCTGCGTCCCCTCATCAACGACGTATGCACCTGAGTCCCCAGGACCTGTTGGGAATGACACGGGCTGGGGCTGGGGCTGAATGCTGGGGCTTAACTAAGGGTGCGGGGCTAGGCCAAGGGCCTGTGGCCCAAAGCTGAGATCATGGAGCGCAGACAAAAGCAGACTTGGCCACGTGGAGCAGTGCACAGGACACGTCCCAAGTGTGCATTCTCTACCTCGGGGAGATGCAGCCCACGCCCCCACTTACTCTCTCCCCAGAAGTTCCCTGGAGGAGCCACTGGGCCAACATGGAAAGCTCAACACTGGTATGAAGTTGGTGCTCACTCCAAGGATCTTCTCCAGACTCTACTCACTGATTGAAGATCAGGAGAGGACTGATGGCTCTACCCTCCTCCCAGATAATTCAGGCGCCTTAGAACACTAGGGTCCTCATGGCAGCAGAAATCTGAGACTCAGAAATTTGGACCAACAGACCAATATCATCTGTCCCCAAGTCTCATCCTCCTACAGATCATGGCATCTTAGAGCTGGAGGGAACTCAATGTCCCCGAGACAACTGCTGACAGGACTCCCGTTGTGGCACTCATAACTTTTCCAACTTGTGAACCTTGGATTGGAATGATTTGTGTATAAGGTCCCACGCTCCTCTGCGACCCTGGAAACTCCCAAATGGTTAGGTCAACGTCTGACTCACCCATCTTTCAGTTCTTTTACAATTCAGCATGTGTACTGTCCTTGACTTAACAGAGGCCAAGATAATATCTTTTCCCTCCATCCAAACCATACAAAGACTTTAGAATGCTTTAATTCTGATCATGCCCTCCCATATTATATATGAGCCATACTAGACATATAGAGAGAGACAATACTAGACATACATATATGTCTAGCATTTTAGTTCCACCTGCTCATTAAATCTCCAAATGTGATCTTTATATCATCATCACCATCATCTTTATTTCATATGGTCAGTGCTTATTTAGATTTACCCGCATGTTTATAAATCTCCTTGCTCAGCTTTCCTTCCTACAGCTCTTTCCTCCCTCCTAGCGTCTGCTCTTCCCCCTTCCTTTGTGGTTCCTTGGGTGTCAGTCTGAAAGTAGCAGACATGTTCAGTCTTTGTATGAAAAGGTCTTTATTTTGCCTCGTATTTGTCTTAAGTTGTTAGCAGTTTATGATGTAAACGTTACAAAACTTCTTCCATCTGGTTCTTTCGGTTTGTACTGTTGGTTTTTCCTCAATGTCTGCTGGTCCTTGGTAGTGATGTCTGGCATTTTTATGCGAGGGATTCTCGGCGGGCCCTCTGTGAAGCAACGCCTGTGACTGCAGCCCGATTTCAGTAGCCGTGGGGTGGGGGTGGGGGGGCATCCAGGGGCGAGGGGACAGCTGCATGTGCCCATAGTCGGTCTCTTGACTCTAGGGCTCCCTGCTCTCCTTAGGGGGGTGGGCATCCGACACCCAGGGGACTGTCCCCTCTCTTTGATCTGGACACCACAGCCTCTGCGTTGCTGGGGTGTTCCATGCCCAAGCTGCTTGGTGATTTGGTAAGAAGGATATTGGGAGGGCAGGGAGGAGGAAGAAACTGAACTGGAGGGCTGAACTTCAGCCAGCAAACAACTGTCCTTTTGGTTGCCCAGAATCATCTTCTACTTCTTATACTCACAGCACCTAAGCTTAGAGCACTTCTGGAACCCCTGCCCCCTCCTGCAGTAGCTCTTTCTTGCCCACACTCCCGGCTATGCTTTCTACGTTAATTCCAATTCCGTCCGCTGTTCATCTTTCAGGAATGCTCTATTACTCTGGGGAGGGGAGATTCCATCTGATGTTTCACATCCATTGTGAACTGCAAAAGTGTATCTCCACCATTTCTCCTAGGGATGGGATGACTACAGCTATGCTCAATCGCCCATGTTCATCTACTGTGCATGTGATGTTTCTCTCTTTCTTTTTGTCATCAAAGTACTAATAAGGAATCATCTCTCTGTTTAGCCATTATGCTATAACATGTACATCCAGATTGTTAAAAAGTCTGCTTCTGTGTTCAGGAACGATCTGTCTTGTCCAACCATGTCTCTATCATTTGGCACTGTGCTCCTAACAGGTGCTCAAGAAATATTTGTTCAATTAATATACATTAATAATATTCCCCTAAAAGTGTATAAAACTTAGCTGTTTGCAGTAATTATTAATTCACACAAGTTAATACAGATTTAAATAATTCTTTTCTTTTCTTTTTTTGAGAGAGTCTTGCTATGTAGGCTAGAGTGCTGTGGCATCAGCCTAGCTCACAGCAATCTCAAACTTCTGGGCTCAAGCAATCCTCCTGCCTCAGCCTCCTGAGTAGCTGGGACTACAGGCACATGCCACTGCCTAATTTTTCTATTTTTAGTAGGATCTCACGCTTGCTCAGGGTCTCACACTTGCTCAGGCTGGTCTTGAACTCCTGAGTTCAAGCAGTCCTCCTGCCTCATCTTCCCAAAATGCTAGGATTACAGCCATGAGCCACCATTCCTGGGAGATTTAATTCTATTCATAGTACAACTAGGGCAAAAATATGCATTTTGAAAAATATGGCATGCTTAAACCAGATCCTTAGAAGGGAACGAAGGTGCAAGCTGTAGATATGGTCCATGGTAGAATCGAAGCTATGATCTTGGTTTCCCTGGGACTGTGCCTTCATAAACTGACTTCCTAGTTCTAGGGGTCTAAAGAGAATGACTAAGAGATGCAAATCCTGTGGTGTTCACATTAAGTATGCACAGTGCAGCCAGTGCGCTCTGCACGTGCAGACAGAGATGTAGAGGGAAGGAAGCCGGGCCTGGCAGGGCCAGCAAAACCACCACGTCCTCATCTCCACTTTGTGCTTCATGGCAGGAGAGGGAGCAGGTGAGGATCGCAGCCATCTCTGCCATGGGCCACATGCTGGGCGGGGTCATCAAATACAAGCCAGGAGCTCCCATGAAGAAGGAACTGTATAAATTTTTGCTCCCACTCCTGTTAAGCATACAGGACAACAACGCCGAGGTGGTCAAGGTACACTGGTTGTGTCTGTCCTCCCAACCCCAGGCCCCCTTGTGCCAGAGCAGACAGAGCCCCCTCCCTTTGGCTCTCCCTTCATGAGCCTGGCCTTGGCTGTTACGTCCACCGCATTGGCATCCTCTGGGCTGGCCCTGAGCACTCTCACCCTCTCTTCCTGCTGTAGGGGCTTCCACTCAGCCCCTGGCCTTGGCAGTCAAAAGAGTGGGGTTTGGGGCTTCCTTTCTCTGCACCCATAGGCCTGTAGGGGGGCTCTCACTGAATGGGTGGAGGTCATCGGCTGGTCATCCCTGACCCAGACATTCAAGCACACCACCCTCAGCGACCACCTCCACGTGATAGAAGAAACCTGCAAGTACCTGGTGAGTGAGAGTCTCTGAGGAAGCCAGGTCTCCATGTTCATCCTGGGGACACAACAGTGGGCTCAGTGGGCAGAGGGGGCAGCAGACAGATACGTCCCTTCAGGTCCCTGCCCCTCAGTCTCCAGCATCAGCAAACCCTGAGATCCCTCACCTGGGAGGCCAGGCCTGGTTCTCTGTATTCGATCCTCCTGGCGTCCCGATCCTTGCCTCAGAGGCTGGGGAGGTCACGCCGGGTCACTGCATGGCCACAGGACACAGGTCCTCTGGTTAGAGTGGCAGGAGCGCCATGGGCAGGAGTTGGCAGGACTGTAGGGCAGGAGCCGTGGTGGCAAGGATCTGTGGCTCCTGCCGTCAAGAACGGGCCAGAGATCAGGAATCCTGGTTGGAAAGGAAACACGTAAGGGCTGAGCAAGTAGGTTGGGAACTGACATGAGTAGTTCTGACGTTCTGAGTCCCTCACTAAGGAGGGCACTTGGCAAAGCCCTGTCGCAGCCACTACCCCACGGGTGCCCGGCGGTGACGTGAGGGAGGCTGGGCAGGTTTCCCCCGACTCTACAGAGAGCACAGCGAAGCCAGGAAGGGTAGGGGCCAGTATTCAGACCTGGGGCTCCTGGCTCCACATCTGTGCTGCTCTCCCTTCTCCTGTGGGTGGCCAGCAGCAAAGTTCTCTCCAGGAACTTCCTGCCGAGCTGTTGCTGGGCGGGAGGGGCTGGGCTGCGCGTGCAGGTCCAAGAGTCGAAGCTGCCTGGAGACAGGCCAGGGCTGCTGTGCACAGGGTGGGCGGTGTGGCTGCTTGGTGGCGCTCCCAGTGGCCCCGTCCTGCTCAGCACCACCCCTCTTTGGCTCCACAGGTGCACACGGGCAAATACCAGCTCATGGGGGAGTTGCTGTCCCAGAGCTTCGGCTTCCTGAAGAGCCCGCAGACCTTCCTGAGGGCGGCTGCAGTCACTTTCATAGGTGAGGCGGTGGCTCCTGGCAGTCCCTCCCACCTCCCTCAGCAGGGAGCCCTCCTTGACCTCTGCAGGGCCAAGCAGTCCCATGCTGTGAAGAAGCAGGTCACCTCTGTCCCAGCCTGCACCTGATCAGAGAGGTGGGCCTGTGACCAGGCCTCGAATTCTCCCTTAGAAAGGCTGGAGGGGGGGGTGGACAGAAGGTGAAGCCACGTGCCTTTACCCCCACGGGCCGTGGTCCCCCCACGGCTGGGCTCTGCTTGGTGGGGCAGAGAGCCACGTGCACTGGAAATGGGAAAAAACTATTGCTTCTGCTGGGACCCCATGATTTCCAAAATATTTTTGTTTCTAATCACAGTAGCAATATGTGTTAATGTTAGGAAAACTAAAAAAATTCAGATTGGCAAAAAGAAGAAAATAAATAATGCCATAAATTCCAACATTTACATTTAACCACGGCTAACATTCTGGAGCCTTTTTCCTAAGAATATACGACATCCTATATACCATTGTATGTTCTTCAACCTTATCATTAATGATTGCATATTATTAATTCAATTGGATGGATGGATGGATGAGACAATTAAAATGACATAGTCCCAATATTCGACATTATGTTATGATTTAATCGTCATTTCTTGTTTTTATGAGCAGGGATGCAGTGGTTAAGTCTCTGCATGACATCATGATTATTTTGTTAAGATAAATTTCAAGTAGAGTTGCTAGACCCAAAGGGTACGCAAAATTTTAAGGATTTTGGTGCTCATTGCCAAAATGCTGTCTAAAATGGTCAGATCATTTTCTGCCCCCACCAGTGCTGTACATGAACATCCATTTCTAGACAGTTGCCAATCCTGGGTAATATTTTAAAAATCATTACCAATTTGATAGGTGAAAAATAGTATCTTGTTGTTGTTTTGATTGTTAATTTTTTTTGTCAGCATCGAGGTTAAATCATTTTCCTATTTGTCGGCAACATGTATTTCATTTTTGCTAATTAATCGTCTTGTGCCCTTTGTCCATCTTCCTATTGGTGCAGGAGCCTCATGCAGGTTGACATCCTGGGCTAATGCTCTACTTGACACCCACTGACAATAATTTTGGGTCTGAGGGTTCTTTCATTAAGTCACTGCTGTCTAGACTGCAAGTCGTCTCTGAGGTATACTCCTTGCTAGAACTGTTTACCAGTTTCCTCGTTTATTACTGAATGTGGGGAAACAAGCAACCTGAAAATCCAGGAACTGTGGAATGATTTTACTTCTGTCTTGTCTTTAGGATTCACAGTTAAGAAGAATAATATGAAACACGTATACGAGGAGGATGTGCAGGTGGTATGGAACGGTGAGTGTGGGCTGGTACCTGGGTTCTACGTTACACAGGTGGGTGGGCTGGGGTAGAATCGAGGATGGGGACATTCTTAAGGACATATTTCATTATTTTATTCTTTTTTTTTTTTAAGACAGAGTCTCGCTCTGTTGCCCCACCTAGAGTTCCATGGCATCAGCCTAGCTCACAGCAACCTCAAATTCCTGGGCTCCAGCGATCCTCCTGCCTCAGCCTCCTGAGTAGCTGGGACTACAGGCATGTGCCACCATGCCTGGCTACTTTTTTCCATGTATTTTTGGTTGTCCAGCTAATTTCTTTCTACTTTTAGTAGAGATGGGGTCTTGCTCTTGCTCAGGCTAGTCTTGAACTCCTGAGCTCAAACGATCCACTCGCCTCGGCCTCCCAGAGTGCTAGGATTACAGGCGTGAGCCACCACGCCTGGCCTCATTATTTTATTTTTACCACAATCAATGTAATATAGAAAAGTAGCAAATGGAGAAAAGTAGTAGGAAAAAACAGATTTTCTGTTGTCTTACTCATTAGAAAAAACACTCCTAATATTTTGGGGATGTATCCTGCCAGCCAGTAAGCACTTACTATGTGTGTAGGTGCTTACTCTGCAATGGTGTTCAAGACATAGTTGCTGCCCTTAAAAATTTGCAGTCTTTTGTTCTTTTCTACTGCTTTAAATCTTGTCAACATTAATTTATATTGATAGAAAAAGTAAACAGAGATAGTCTGTTTCTAAAAAAAAAAAAAAAAAGAAGAAGAAGAAGAAGAAAAACAGCAGCAGCATTATCAGTAAAGGCAAAGACCTATTTATACCCTTGCCTCATCTCACCCATCTCCCCTTCCCCTACCTGTTTGCTATAGAGTTTTGTACTCTTTTTCTGTGTATACATTATGTTTCCATGTGAACAGTTTCTGAAACCTGCTTTTTTTCCCACTAATGTATAGGTACATCCAGAGCTACCGCATTCCCTTAACTGCAGTGTAGTCTTCCATAGAACTGATATACTACAGTTTATTAAGCATCTCCCATACCCACGAACAGAACATTTACATTGTTCCTAGTCTCTCTCTCTCTCTCTCTCTCTCTCTTTCTGTGTGAGCTGTCCAGAGACTATCCAGCCATTTAATGTGAAAAATTATATTAACAATGGCTGCATACTCTCTGGACAGCCCTTTTGTGTATGTGTATATGTAATATATATATATATATATATAGGTTTTTACCGACTACATACCAAAAGGTAGACTTTTGTCATGCATATTAAGCTTAACAGAATGTAAAGTAAAATCACATTTGAAACTTCCCTCCCATCTTCACTTTAATTCCAATCACTGTCTTCCCCAACTTACAGGCTTTTCTTCACCAGTATTTTACTTCTAGTTTATTAACCCAGAATGTAGATGCTATGATTGTTGTTCTTTTATACAAGGTCTTTAGACTTCCACACACTTCTAGCATTCCCTTGTGCATGTCTGACTGTCCTTTGGGGACCATTTTTCTTCATCCTGGGGACTATCTTTTAGAAATGTCTTTAGTGCTGGTATCTTGAGGTGTGCTCTCTTGGTTTTTGATTATAATGATTTTATCTTGCTCTTTTTCATTTTTTTATTTAAGTAGATTTAGGAGGTATAAGTGGTTTTATGTTACATGGATGAATTTTATAGTGG